>MVJL01008014.1:0-74686 GCA_002156465.1 Macrocentrus cingulum
GGGGGGGGGGGGCACATGGACCAATAGCGTCGCGTCGCAGATGCACCTGCCACTTGCTGGACTGAGGCGATGGCGGAATCAATGGCATAGCTATCGAATACATATTATTGTTTACAGGAAACATTTTTATAAATTTATCGCGAACAAAATCCTTATATTTTTTTTTGCTTTTAGAAACTCTTGTTTGTTCTTTTAACCTCTTCTCATTGTGTATAAAACAATGATACGTACAATTATTTACTATTTTGTTCGTTTGTTTATCATTATTATTATTTTATTTTCTTATTTATCTGTATACTTGCTTATTGGTAAACAGCACACAATTATGATTTCAATTAAATTTTTTTTTAATTAATTAAAGAAAAGAGGAAAAAATTTTTTTTTTTTCAAAAGTATAATATTGAAAAGAGATTGTATCTTCTAAAAAAACGTCACAGGTACGTATATTATTGTATTTGTGCAGAGTTCACATAAAATATTGAGTAGTTTAATTATAAAAATACTTCTCAGTTTTTTCGTTTATTACAAGTTATTTATATAGAGGCATAAGGCAACTGTATTTTCTGCAAAAAATACAAAATCAAAATACAATCTTTCAAAACATTGAGAATATTTTTTTTTTCCTTAAAAATTTTTACTCAAATAAAATTAAGTAATTAAGTTGGCAATTTAACCAATGCTTTCACATATCAAAAAATTAATCTGGCACCTGATTATTTATGCCAATTAAAGTATTAATAATTTTCTTCATCTAAGAATGTATGAATAATTTTTATACGGAGTTTTTTTTTTAATTTCGTTATATAAGTATGGTGTAAGTGTCAAAAAAAATTTCAGCCGATGTAAATAAAAATAATTTCAATGTTTTATTGAAATAGAGTACGATTTTAATTTTTTTCGATTGAAATTCATCCTTAAATTGAAGATTTCTCGAGCTTTTTTCGACTTAATAAAGTCAGAGTCAGGTGACCTACTTATTTTAATATATCTATCGTGTCATTAATTCCAAAAAAGCCTATATCCAAAAAAAATCTGAAAACTAACAAGAACTAAATATATTTATGTTTAAAATAAATTTTAGAAAGTTTGGTTGATTCTCAAAAAAAAAAAAAAGAAATTGTAAAATTGTGAAATGACATTTCCCTTGGAATTTCGTAATTTTTCGTGATTTTTTCGCCACATTTCGGTAAACAAACAAGATAAGTAATAATACTTTTTTGGAATTATCCTGACATGATTAAACAATTATCGAAATAATTGTCAGAAAAAAAAGATAATGATTTAAATAAAAAAATTAAATTTAAATGTTATATATTTAAATTAATAATTTAAATATATAACAACCTAATTATATTATCTGTAGAAAAAAAAAAAACTAAACTTTACTCAGATATTTAAGTACTACGAGGGGAAATACGATGTAAAAAAAATATTCCAGAGAATAGCTGCAGTCATAAGAGCTGTATACGTAAAAATACTTGCCCACCAGACAACTTTTTCCCACTTTTGTACCTCGAGATTGCGAAGAACATTGATTCCAACCAGCAGGCCAGCTATCGCACCTGCAAAATGAGCCACATACCCGATTTGATCCTCCGCGCCGAGCACGTAACGATGATAAATCGCTTGCCCGACATCTACCAATGTTACAACGACAAAAACACACAATTGAAGCATGGCAAACTCCATTTGATTCCAGTTCATGAGAATTGTCGCGACATGGGCCGTAATTAGTGCATAGACACCGCCGGAAGCTCCAGCGAGATAGACTGACGGGTCAGAGACCGATGTGCCCAAGGATCCGGCGATTACACCGGCAATATAGATGATCAATACTCGCCACCACTTGTGCACCATCTCCAATGGTATCCCCAGCATTATTTGCACCAATAGATTCACCACTAGGTGAAAAACTCTGAAAAAAATATCAAGTCAGAGAAAATTTGAATCTAAGCATTCAACACATTTTTTTTCTTAATTTTAAATATTTGTATTATCTTAATTTATGATGTAACATCATTTCTTTTAACTAAAATTGCGTTTGAACACAAAAAATCCCTGTAAAATCGAAATTTTTCGCATTTTTGCAATTTCTTTTTTTAGTTTTTTCATGATAACGCGGTAACTGAACGAGAAAACGAAAAATGTCATTCTTGAATTATTATGGATTAAATTGTCTACAAGAAATGTCAAATAAACTTTTTTGTATCTCACTTAGCTTATTAAATGACTGTTTTTTTTTTTTGGAAATTTTTTAATTTTCAAAATATTTCAAAAATGATCTAAAATATCAACACATTTTTTTATCAACAATTGAAATTCAATTTCAAAGATGACAAATCAATTTTTTTTTGCTCATTGTTTTAAAGGATGATGTCTTTTTTGATCACTTCTGAAATTTTTTTGTTTTCTTTTTAGCGATAACTCGATAAATATTCAAGATATCAAAAAATATCATTTGACTTAAATTATTGAGAGTTAAATTATCTACAAAAAATGTCTATCAAATTTTTTCATATCTCTCTTAGTTTACAAAATATAAGAAATTTTAAAAAATTTTTATTTTTCAAAATATCTCGAAAACAAAGCGAAATATAAAAAAATTTATTCCACATCATTTATAGAGAATTAAATTTCCATTCATTTAATTCATATAATATTTTTCATGATATCCCATATTTACTAAGCTATTGGCAAAAAACTACAACAAAAAAACAAAATTTTCAAGATATATCCCTTAAAAAAATTTTTCTTCTTCATCAATCATCAAGCAATTTATATTAATAGATTAGTTGGATATTTTAAGTAGTTTTATAAAATATTTACAAATAAAATCAAACATTTAAAACCGTCTATTAACGAAACCAAGCGACTAGAGTGCTTCTAATCGACAATAAATAAAAAACCCGACGAAACAATAAAAGAAACAAGCGATAAAAATATCTCGGAATCACTCGCGAGGCCATCACATGTTAAATATAGAACTATCTCTCTCGAAAACTCACCCAACGTGCACGAACATGTAGGTAAGATACCTCCAAGCTTCGTATCTTTTGTGGGGATTGTAAACAAACAAAATTGCCGCTGGGCCCTCAAGAGACGAGTGCGACTTGTTCGAGCACACGTCATAAATGAACAAAACAATTTCTATCAGTGAAATCATTATCATGGCAACAGCTGGAGGATTGCAGCTGTATTCCTCCTCATACTGGCCATCAGTCAGATCAGCGGAGACGCGTTGCATGGTAGATTGCTGGAAGCAGGGCCTCTGAGGGCAAATTGAGTGAACATATCGTGCCAAAAAATGGCCAAAAACTCCTTGCATATCCTTTCGATGAATCTGCAACAACAAAAAAACCACGTCGATAACCCCATTTAAACCACCAAAAACCCTGCAAACTCACCATAGCAATGAATTCCGCGTACTCCAGGTACCCCGACTCGTCTAAATCCGCTTTTTCCATAATCAAGCGCACAACCCTCGGTGGAATATCGTCATTATAGCTAGAACTATGCACCATGGCCTTGAGTTCATGATAGGAAATTTTTCCATCACCGTCCAGGTCGTATTTCTCGAAAATTCCCTTCCAATGCTGCAGAATTCAAAGGTTTTTCGTTAATTTTTTTGCAATTTAAAGATTAAATCAACTCACCGAGTCGTTGTACTGCAAAGGAATGGTCACGTGTCCCTCTCTGTCCTGCGTGCTGGCCATTCTGATGAGTCTGAAGCCTCTGCAATGACAAAACACTCAATTATTCACACGGAATTCATCGTCAGCTCGTGGATTAAACGCGATCTCACGCCTCTAAATCACGGATTCTACTGAAATAACAAGTGATAAGGGTGTCTCGGATGCTTAAGAATGATAAGACAAGGCTTAGAATTCAGCTTGAGTGGGTTAATGACTGCTACGGTGTCTATAAGCAGACCAACAGGTGTCGGCTTGGCGTTGAGCGCCAGCATATTGCACTAAAATAGCCTTATTACTCACTGGGAAATACGTCTTACGTGTTCCAATGGCTTTATCTAGGTGTACGGGAACACTCACCTGCGATAAGATGACACCGTTCGTGTATTATTGAAGGTTAAATCCGCGAGAAATTACTTTTACCGTTATCGCGCGCTTGCATTTGGAGGTTATAATTGTCGTACACATCGAAAAAATCAACCGAAACTTTGTGGATACACTTTTACAATTAGCAGCTCACTAAAACAATAAAAAATGACATAAAAAATGTTGATTAAATTGCAGAAATAAATCACAAACATCCAACTAAACACGTAAAAAATTGATTGAGCTGCAGCAGGTCGAGTTGAGTTGGCGAATTAGGACATTTTTTTTGAGGTTATGAAACAAAGGATAATGGATCAATCATTCGTAATATCATTGTTAATTGTTAATTCAATGGTTTATATTACTGTTGGGTTAGTAGATCAGGGTATATTCGATTAGAAAATTGACATTTCGAGGTTATGTAGAGCGACATCCAAGACGTTGCTAAGCAACCACTGTGTACAAACACGATTATCCGCTTGCTGACGCATTATTAATTGAAAAATGCCTGAACGTGGATCAGAGCTAAAAATTGCCGGGAATTATCGGGTGAATCAAGCGATTGACAATTTTAGATTGAGGTAGGAATTTATTTATTTCCCCGCGAGACGAGAAAGTGTGTGCGTATAAACAATGGTGGCCATGTGTTTTTACACAGGTTTATTTTCAGGATGAGAGTCGTGCAACAAAAATCCCTGCTTGCTGAGTTATTTGAGTGTGACGAAACAACAGACTCGAATTTTCTCGAAGCTGAGAATCGAATTTTTCAATGGCAGGAAAAAGTTTTAAGTCCATTTGAAGCAGAGTTCTATGCGGATGAAAAAAATTGTCATAGTGCCACTCAAAAGCGCTATCACGATGAAATTTCAAGTGAAAATTGTCCAGGATCTCGACTATTTTCTTATACAAGTGAGGATACCTTCATCGCGGAAAAAACGCCTCTAATCGCCTCGAATTATCGCTCTGAATTGAGCGAGAGAAATGACACGGCGCTGCCGACAATTCGCAATCGCAAACCCTTCACCCAGCGGCACAATAAGCGAGTCCTGGACTCCTGGCCGACAGACACGAGGACCCGGATGAATCACTACCTCTACAAAACGACCAAAATCATGTATATTATGGCGGATTTATCGTCGAAAGACGCGCCAAATGACGCCGCGAGTGAGACGCTTCTCTGTACGCTGGTTTTCGATGAATCTAGGAAGTTACTGACGGTCGATCCAGACTTTAGCGGGTCCTGCTACACGATCGAGAGTCTCGGTATGACCTATGACTACTGGATCGAACATGCTTCGGCGCAGCCAAGTGCCCCGCGGACACAACTATCGCGGCAATTGTCATCAGAGCACGTGAGCAAACGACTTATAACTTTAATCTTCACAGATATCTTCAGATAGGGCAGCTGTAGAAAAATTCGTAGCCTCGCAGATAAGCCGTAGAATTTTCCGGAATTAGCCATCAAGGCTAAAAACTACAAAAGCGTGGTTCAACCCTTCAAAAAATTAAATCTATTTCAACTGATTCACATTTTTGTAAACACTTTTAAACAAATTTTCAACTTACCCGACGTAAGAAATCTCGGAGATTTGTCGCATCATCTTGAATAAATTGCAGTTGAACACTTGATTTCACCACATTTGCCACGGCAGTCACATGCACACACGCGGTAACGTTGAAAAAAAGTCACCTGAATGCTCTAGAGAGATGTTGACACAGCAACGGCCGAGCCATGACTGGATTTCGTTCGATCTCTCCACGCGGTGCGACGTAATAGGCGATATCATGATGACGCAGTCCGGTTCAACTGTCGATGACGCATTGCAGGAGGGTGTGAGAGAGCTGCTGGTGCCGCCGAGCAACGTGCTGCGTGTTTTCCTGAGCTTGGACCTGCTGGAGGCGCGGGATTTTCCGTACGACGCCCTCTTCCTCACGTACTTGATCGATCTGCCGAGGTCCTGGAGCACTCCGCACGCAGAGAGGTTGTCCGGGCGAACGCAGAGGTGCCGCATGGTCCGGGGACGTGCCCACTTTGCCTTTGTCATCGACGTCACCTTGGACTTGGACTTGAACGGCCGCGATGGCACGTGGCCACGTCTTGTCCTCGCTGCGGCCTCGCTCGACGCCTGGACCCGGTAATTTATCTGTCGGCCAGTTGGACAGCCGATTAATTTTGTGGGTTTTTTAGGTACCGCATTGAGGGATACGCCTCGGTGCCCCTGCCGCCCACGTCCGGGTCGCAGAACCTCGTTTTGAAGACTTGGCGTCCGGTTACTGGCTTTATCAACTCATTGAGGAGGTTCTTTACTGGTGGCACTGCAGAGTTGGATGATTTGATGTACTGTGGTGTCCCTCGAGACTCTGGAAGTAGGCTGGATAAGGCGAGACTCAAGGTTGTACCCGCTGGAGAGATTGTCGTGCGAATCGGCGCGATTCATCAGGCGAAATTGGGGAACAATCGCGCGGTTTCCGCCCGTCGTGCTGAGGGAACTGTTCTCAGTAGTGTTGACGAAGTTTTGCGGCAATTCAAGGCTGCACGTGAGCGCATGATTGAAGCGAGGAGGCTCGTGAATTCACCGGCTATGTCGTAACGCAGATGATTTTATTTCAACAAAAATAACAATTTACAGGTAATTGTTTTTTGATAGTATTGATACTAAGATTGTTTGTTCTTTTTTTAATAAGGAGATTCTAGCGATATCTTAGTGCGAAAAATAAATTTTGGTATAACAAAATAATAGATGATATATCGTGTCACTAGTTTTTTTTTTCGGGAATGTCTCGATAACTCGGTTAATCAACGAGATAGCGAAAAATGTTATTGAAGTTGAATGATAGGAAATTTAATTGCTTATAAAAAATGTCGAATGAATTTTTTCGATATTTTGCTTTGTTTTTGAGATATTTTGAAAAATCTGAATTTTTAAAAATTCGCAGATTTTTTAAAAACTAAGGTAGATACGAAAAAATTTGTTAAACATTTTTTGTAGGAAATTTAATCTTCAATCATTCAATATTAATAAAATTTTCTGTTATCTCGCTTATTTATTGTGTTATCAATAAAAAAAACTTTTAAAAATCACGATAACGGTCAAAAAACGAAAAAAAAAAAATTTTGTCACATTTTTTCAAACATTTGTTAATTCATTTTGAATACATGATTGATATTTTTATTTATTTAAATAATTAATTTTTGACTCGTAAATATCGTTAGAACCTCTGTAACGCGTTTATTCGTTCAACACAACATTTTTACGCTTCCTATATTACAGTTTTTATTCGTTTTTGTTTTTCTGCGAAAAAAGGAACACGGTGCCACAGATAATATGAGCTTAATTTATTTGTAATTAATTTTATTACTATTAGTCATTTTTTGTTTGTAATATACAGCCTTCTTTTTTATCGCGGGACGATCAAAGATCGCAGGCTTTAAATTGAATAGGTACACTTGTACAATTATAATGTTTCTTTTTTTTTAATCTAAAATTCTTCCATTTTTTTATTGATTTTTTTAATCATTATTTTGTCATTTTTTTGGAGCAGCATGTTTCTTAATTTTTTTTTTTTCAATCACTCATTTAACCCAGTTTTTTTGGAAGCATTGACACACAGTTTTGGTAGTAGTTGAATAATCGAATGCTTTTTTTTTCATTTTAGAACATGTAATTATTTTCAGGTTGGGATAGGCTTTAGGATGAATTCATTTTCAGTGTGAAATTTTTCCTCGGTTTTTTTGTCGACGAAAAAAAAAAACACCATGATTAATGACATGATGTAAAAAAAGAAAAAGAAAAAAGCTTTGTCAAAAAATATATAAATAAATTGCACTCGTTTGCATCATTGTGCCGAATAAAATTAAAAAAAAATCATCTCCGAGATACACACACATTAATAATTGAAAGCGTAGAAATATAAAATTAGGCTGTATAAAAATTGTTTCCTTTTTTTTTTTCTTCATATGTTTGCATTTGACGGGAGAGACAAATATGTCTGAAAAAGTACGTACGTGTAAATAATAAAGAGCTCCATTAACTAAAAAACACAAATTGTACATTCTTTAAAATAAAAAATAAAAACAAAATTAACGAATTTAATCGCTGTGAAATATAATCTCTAATGATTTTCTTAATGTTTCCAATAAACCTTGTTTTTTTTTCACATTTCTTTTTTTTTTTTGCTTGTTTTTTTTTCTGCATCATTCGAAAAATTTATTCGTGAATAAGAGAACAACAATTAGTCTCCTTTGAAAAGTTTCCTAGTCAGTTCGTGATTTATCTACCTTCTATAATGCTATCTAGATTTGTTTTTTTTTCTTCATCATTAAATTTTAAATTTCCTAAAATTAATTGGATTAAACTAGTTTAATTAATCTAAAAATTATTAATAATCACTTAAATATACCGACTTATCCAACTAATATTATGTACTATTTACATCGCTTACAACTTATAAATCTTCAACCACTTTTTTCCCCTTCTTTTTTTAGCAAAAAAAAAAACAAAACAAAAAGTCTTACACGTTGACCATTATTTGTGTGTATATATATATAATTTGTTTTTTTTTTCTTCTTCTTCATTCTTGTTTTCAATGAATAATAATATTTACGTGCTTGTTATTACATTGCTTGTATGTGTAGTCGTGTAATTGTGTATATAAGTGTGTATTCCAACAACCAATCTTGCAAATAATATTTCACACGATTTTACTCATCACAGACGCATTCGAAATAAAAACACGCACATCTTTAACGCCGTATTTATGATTTTAACGATTATATTCATTAATATTATATACAAAAAATTGTTCTGCCTCAGCATTACACCTCATTACCACTTAGAAATTATTTTTTATTTATTTTTCCTTCCACACGTACTTTGTTTGTAGATCATACTTGAAAAAAAAAAAAAAAACAAATGAAATAAAAATCTGTACACCTATTTTTTTTTAGCAGTACTATATCAACATAAGGGGGACAATAAAATCCCCGATAATTGACAAACACGATTTTACCTTGATTCAGCTGCGCGACCTCGAAATAATAAAAACGAGATGATTTTCACGTAATTGTGGAGAATGACTCGCGAGGTATTCGCATCAGTCCTCGTCGGAGAGGGCTTCGTACTGCGCGGAAAGCAGTGGCGCAGGTTCAGCCTGCATTTGCTCGGGTTTGGCGGCCGAGACCGAGGAAGGCGGTGGAGCTGGCGGTGGGCCTGTGTGAACGCCGAGTGCACTGAAAGGATAAAAAGTGGTGGGTGCGGGCGGTGGAGGTTGAGGCTGTTGGCTGGGGCCCTCGTCAATGACCATTTCACCGCCGGACGGGCTCTCTGCCGACTTGTCGTCCTTCTCGGCGCTGCCATTGCCGCGATCGCCGGCCTTGTCGTCCTCGGACGTGCGCATTACTTCGACAATTTTATTCTTGACATAGTCAAGGGGCGACAGGTGAGGTTTGGCGGGTGTTCCCGAGGTCGTGGTGGCAGTGGTACTCTCGTAGAAGCGCCGCGCATAGTGGTTTTGCGTGGCATCAGGCGGAGACACGGGTTCCACGACGTGAAACTGTTTGGCAGACTGTTGCGGCGACGGTTGTGGCTGTGACTGCGACACACGGATGATCTGGCGCTCGTCGGGGGCCTTTACGGAGTCTGGTTCCATGCTCTCGCGCCGTTTCCACTGCTCCTCGGACATCGAATAGCTGAAATGTACCAGTACAATCATTATTTCAAAGTCAATGATAGTCAAAAATCGTGAATATTTACCTTGGATACGATCGGTAGGACGCGTGAGGCGGTCCATAGTCCTTGGAGACGATGTGATCAACGTGTTCACCGAGCGTAATGGGCTTTCCCTCGCGCGACACTTCATTCGCCTGACCACCATTGCCACTTTCGCCAGCCGGACTGTGCGCGACACCATTGGGCTCGGGCTGCTCGCGATGGAAGCTCTGGAAAAGCCTGTCACCCGGCCGAGAGGGCTGGGCACTCGAGGTTGGCGCACCGCCGGTACTCTTAAAGCTTTGATTAATCTGGTGAGTAATAATAGCGTCAATGAGACTAGCAGCTGTGAGCGTGGACGATCCCTCGGTCTGCGCATTCGACGAAGGAGTCGGACGTTGTTGTGGCGGAGGCGGCTGTTGTTGTTGTTGTTGTTGTTGTTGTTGTTGTTGTTGCTGTTGTTGTGATGAGTGCGAGGGCTGAGACCTCGGCGGCTGCGAAAATCCACTGCCCATGAGTCGTGAGGATTCGCGGTCCATCTGCGGATGCTGCTGATCGCGATAAATCTGCGCAATGTGCCTGCGCTCAGCCTCCATCCTCTGACCCATAATGTGCTGCATCTGTTGTTGTTGCTGCTGCTGTTGTTGTTGTTGTTGCTGCTGCTGCTGCTGCTGTTGTTGCTGTTGTTGTTGCTGTTGTATTTGTTGTTGATGCAAGTGTGCGAGGTCGCGCTCACGCTGTACTATTATCCGATGTTCCGCTTGTTTGTCTCGCATCTCCTTGTCACGCTGGAGCGCGAGCTGTTCCCGCTGATGAAGTTCTTTTTCGCGCTGCTGTGCCATGCGATGCTCCGCGTGTTCCTTCTCCCGCTGTGCCAACTGCTGCTGCATTTCCTTTTCGCGTTGCTGCTGATGCACAGCCATTCGATGCTGCTGCTCGCCCTCGCGCAATTCTTTTTCCCTCTGCTGCAACATGTGTTCGTGTTGCTGTTGCATCTCTTTCTCGCGCTGGTGTGCCATTCGTTCCTGCGCAATATCCTTCTCGTGCTGGTGCTGTGCAGCGAGCAGCCGATGCTTCGCGTCCTTCTCCCGGTGCATTCTGTGCTCCTCCTCACGTATGTGCGCAAGAGAGATATCTCGCTCGCGATCACGCTGCTGCTGTTGGTGTACGACTGCCATCCGCTCGGCGTGCATGGCCATCCGATGCTCCTGAGCCATTCGC
Organism: Macrocentrus cingulum; assembly: GCA_002156465.1. Classification (NCBI taxonomy): domain Eukaryota; kingdom Metazoa; phylum Arthropoda; class Insecta; order Hymenoptera; family Braconidae; genus Macrocentrus; species Macrocentrus cingulum. The sequence continues at coordinate 10,985 of MVJL01008014.1, forward strand.
ATTTCCTGTTGCTCGCGATACACGCGATTATTGTCCACATAGCGATTGGCCAGCAGGCGATCGGCCATCGTTTTTCCCAGTCCCTCGTGACCGCTGTTGCCAGATGCCTGGTGCGAGTGCGGGTGAGGTACTGGCAAACTCGGTTGCTGCACTGCCACGTCCACAAGGCTCGAAAACGCCTCGAGACCTGCCGGCGGCGGCTGATAGTGTATCGGTTTTTGCGGGTTGTGTCGCTGAATTACTCCTTGGCGCGGTTGCGTATGAGATGTCGGTGGTGGCGTGCTCGCGTAGTACAAATTCGACGGTGGCGGGGGTTCGTTCTTGCCCGGATTCTCCGGCGCACCGCTGCCCGACGGCCGATCACGTTGGTGCATCTGTTGACTCGTGATGTAATCATTCATAATAATCTGTCGCGAGGACAACTGCTGCTCCATCGTGTAGCTCGGCGGTGGTCGCGCCGCGTACGAGTTGTACTGATTGCTGTGAGTGACCACGACACCAGGATTTTGACTTGGCGGCACGTTGGTAGTGGCTGGCGAGTGTCGCATCGGTCGGTGATAGTCGTACATCGGGCTACGCTTGTCCACAGCAAACGGATGCATCGGTGTACCCTGAGTTATCGATCCAGACTCCTTGGGAACAGGTGTACTCGCGCCCGATCCGGCATTTCCCGGCGGTGTCATTTGCCGCAGCAATCCCTCGTACCTCGCGCTCGCCACGGGCGTTCCGTGTGTTATTGAGCCGCCCTTGTGCGCCGGGATGTTGCTCAGCTTGGGCGAGAGCTTTGGGTGCGGCGGTGCACCGCTGACTTTGTTCATTTTTGGGGTTATCGGAGCCTGTGGTCGCGGCGACGATGCGTACACGAGTGGACTTTTCGCCCCACGCCCCTGATCCGAGTGGTACGGGTGGTAGTAGCCGCCTGGCGGCAGGTCCGGTCGGTGGAGCGTCACCTGCGGTGGTTTGTGCGCCGGGTGAGTGTGGTTGTACTCAGGCTGTGCTGGTGCCTGCTGCGGTCGACGCTTTTTCGTGCTCAGATCGAGTGTTCCCTCGGTCTCGCGCAGTGCCTGCTGCACTTGCATCACCACCAAACCCTCCTTCGGCAGCAGATCGGCCTGTTGAGAGCCCGCGGGCGGACACGGCGTGATTGTCGCCTGCATTTGACCCAGTTGTTGCGGACTTGGCGCCGAACGGTGGCTGTGGTGTGGACCCGACACTACTGACAGCGTCGCTAGGCTCGAGTCGCGATTTGACATGGCAGTTGCCGACATCGAGGGCTTGAATTCTCGTACGAATGCTATGTCGTTGCGGTGATCGCTCTTCAGGATGTTTGAGATTGTCGGTATGTCTGAGCTGACCGACGAACCGGGCGGTCCAGCCGGGCTGATGTTGCGCTTCAGTTGCATTTTTATCACACCGTCCAGAAGATCTTTTACCGTCACCGGGTTGGAATTTGAGACGGATGTCGGCGGCGAGTGCACGGGCGGCGGTGGTAGCGGAGGATTCGGCATGACCATCGTTGTGTTTGCGCCGCCACTTGACGACGTTGGCGCAATGCTTGTTATCACGACGTTGTTACTGTCCAACTCTATGCTACCCTGACCTTCGTCCGCCGTCTCCTGGAACAAGACTCGGATCTATATCGGACGGTCCAGAACAGTTGAGGGAATCGCGAAGCAGCACAACAAATTAAAAAATAAAATTTACTCATTAATTATTTTACTTTTTTTATCCAACGAGAATTGAGAATCTTACCGTGGCCGAGCTGTCGTAATCCTCGCGGTTATTTGCTTGAGTACTAGGCCCAGGTGCCGATGCGGAGGACGTACTCATTGGTGGAACTACGGCAATTCGAATGTCCGTCGTGTTCTCGGCGAAATTTGTGGATTTTACCGGTGTTGCGCTACCCACCGATGCCAGGGTCACTGTTGATAGGGTGCTGCTGGTATTTGTCGGACTCTCGGCACTCGCAGTGTCACTCGTATCGTGCACCTAGTATGAATAAATTCATTGGTTTACAGTAATTAATATTTTAAAAATGGAAAATGTGCATGATACATTTTTTTCTGTGTTTCTTTCGTTGATATCTCGAGAACGGCTGGAAATTTACGATTGATTCATATGACCTTTTCCCTAGATTTTTAGCTAATGAACATTTTTTATTTGAAGCATTTTTCGATACAACCCACCGTAAAGCACATATTCTCGAATTATCAACAAAAATTTTTTTGTCATTTCTTTTCTACCTCTTCAATGATAGTTTTAATGTTTTTTTTCATCGAAAAATAGAAAATACTCACAGCCAATTCGTCGCAGCTGCTCGTACTGCTGCCGCTCTCCTCCTCGTCAGTTAAACAAGGCCTTCGCTCCTCACCGAGCGATTGATAGTACTCGGCAACGACCTGATCGAGCCCAAGTTTCTTACGATACGTGAGATAGTACGTTTTGCATTGATGATTAGATTTCCCCGGCACCTGCTCCGACACCTTCTGCCAATTGGTCCCGTGCTCGCGCAGAGCACGTCTCAGCTGCTTCAACTCATCCTCCGTCCATTGACGCCCAATCACCTCCGAGTTCTCGTCGCTGGCCTCGGCATTGCCGGTGAGGTGTGGCGCCAAACGCCGTGATATCCGGTTGAAACACGCCGAGCAGCATTTCGTCGAGTTGTTGGGTATCTGAAACTCCTGGATGATTGGGTCGCGCACTTCTGCAGGCAGCTCCACCCACTTGGGCGGCAGTGCTCGTAACCGCTTTACGCGCGTTTTCGAGTTTCCGTTGTTGACATTGGGACAACCGGGCAGTGGGCATGCAACGTATCGACCACGCACTGCTTTACACCTGCAAGTATTGCAAACACGTGCTCCTGGCAACACCTGGTCCTCCCGCAGTCCGTACTGTGATGCTTGGCTCCGTGACAGTGCTCGGCTTTGATTGCTTCCCTCCACCACGCTCTGACATATCGCGCAAGCATGTGGACCTAGCCTTCCACTCTCTGCAAATGATAAACAGAAGCAAAATTTATTTTATGACAAGATTTAATGCTTTTCTTTTTTTTTTTTGGACTCTTAATTTCTTGGGGAAAAAAGGAAATTTATATTTATTGATTGGATTTATGATAATTACTTTAAGAATGTAAAAATTCAATTTGCTCATTTCATTTTTAAACCCATTAAAAAATTCTTTTAAATTAAGTACTATAACCAATTATTTTCTGAAAAAAAAAATATTATACAAAATATTTCAAAATCAGTCTTGGAATATTTCTACTTATCCTGATCTGTCGTATTAGTTGAACAAAAAAAAAAGCAAAAAAAAATCTCTTTTTTTCTACTCTCACAATTTCAAGCACTGAAGTATTAATTCCCGGTCCCTACTGTCGACGAACCCGCAAGAACTTTTTAATTGGATATCCTTAATTAGTTAACCACAGTGCTACGTCTGTAATTATTCTGTTTCTCACTCTGTACACCTTTTTACTTCATCTCATCTAATTTAATAATATAAACGAATGAAATATTAATTATTAACAGCAAATAATGCTCTATTTTCCCCTAAATCTTAACATTGTCTTAGCCCTTTAAATTCAATCGACACATAGAATTTATATTTAATAATAATAATGATAAAGCCATGACTAAGAACGGCAGCATATCTAATATTTGCACAAACAATCTCTTGTCACCACCACGGGGGTTTTCACTCCTCTATATGCTCTATATTTAATTTAATCGTTATCAGCTGTCGCGTAAACTGCCTCGCGTGACTGTAACGGTCAGTTCGCTTTTCAAAATGGCTTCATACTGATGGCTTAACTGTCGCGTTCGTCTAGCTGTTGAAATCAACGATTGAAACAATTTTCTCCATGAGCGATTGCATTTGGTCAGTATCGAAGAGTATCTACTATTTGCATGCCCAACAGCACTTTGACAAATTGCCGATTTTTTTCAGTCGATAGGCAAACCGATAGCCAGGTCCATGATTATTTACACATTTTTCACTCGTGCACTATGCAATCATATGTAACATTGTGCTATTTATTCCTTTATGACCCTCATCAAACCATAGAAAAAAACCGCAGTTGATGGATAGGACCTTTAGAAATGATATAAACATGTGTTGTGATATCTAAAATGAATTTTGAAACATTTTTTTGAGAAAAAATGGTTTCAAGATTAATTTTTTTTCTAGTTTTTTGATAATAACTCGATAAATATGCGAGATAATAAAAAATGTTATTGAGGTTGAATGATGGGGGATTAATTTTTCTATAAAAAATGTAGAATAAATTATTTCGATATCTTGCTTCAAAATTTTTAAAATTTATATTTTTCAAAATATCTTGAAAACAAAGCAAAATATGAGAAAAATTTATTCTACATTTTTTTTCGACAATTAAATTTTCTATCAATTTACTCTTATAAAATTTTTTATTATCTCGCTTATTTACTGAGTTATTTCAATCTTAACGAAAAAAAAATGTATTATATATTTTTTTAGCTCTACACTTGATTCAAAAATTTTTTCTGAGTATTAGACTGATTTTAATTGATATTTTGTGTTAAATTGAATATTTATATTTTTTATGCACCCAATAGTCGATAAAAAACCGAAAAAAGCTAGTAATTTATATCTAAACTTTTTTTTCTACGATTCAATTCTAGTAAAATAAAAAAATCTATTAAACTATGAAACAATGGAACAATAGATATTTTATTGATTGATATGACGGGAAATTGACGGACAAAACTGAACGAGAGAGGCGGAGGAAAAACATGAACGCATACTCGCGCGGTGGGACTGAGTTTCTGTCACAGAAATACCAACAGAGAATAACTAATTGACACTTTAAATAATAAATAGTAAAAAAAAAAAAAAATCTCACAAAATAGAATTCTACGAAAAAACTAGATTTAACCGGGGGGAAAAAAAATGCTCAACAGTGTGTTTTATTATTTTACACAAGTTATGTATGCTTGAATTTTTTTTGTCTTTGATGTGGATAATTGAGAAACAACACGAAAAAAAACGAAGAATTTAAACAATAAAACAAGAGAAAGAGATGGTTTTGGCACTTTTGTACTTTGTTGGCAGTTGAGCCGAACAAAAGCACGAGTGTGAGGGGTTATTACAGCGCTTGGGGAGGCATAAATGGATGAGGTAAAATGCACTGGGAGATCTGCTAATTAAGCTAGCATCGCTGAGTGCCGTTGAGCGAAAGGGGCTGCAAGTAGATTTAGTCCTGCCACTTTAAATGTTTTATAAAGTGAGTATAAATGAGTGAAAGACAAAAACTTCTACTCATTAATAAATTTTAAAGAGAAAAAAAAAATTTTTTTTTTTCAACCAATAAAAAATTGTATTTCCATCTAAAATTAATCCTTATTCCTAAACATGATTCATGATTCATAAGTGACTCAATATTATTTTTTGACAATTTTTTCTACATACATATCACGCGACAAAACTGTTGAGACGATTCTACTTGCTAATATCTCGATACCAACGTGAGTTGGGTAAATTTTGATAAGAACCTTTTTTGTAGACAATAAAATTCTCTACGAAAAAGGTTTCTTGAGAAAAATTTCTATCTTCAATAGTTTTTAAGATATTTAAATTTTTTCTTCAATCCACGACGTCAATTGTGGATATTGTAGGTAAAATCGACAGAATTCGCAATTGAAGGATTAAATCGCGAGACAGGACGACTCCTTTAGGTATTAGCAAAGCTCTGGCAGTGAAAATTCGTGATAATTAGTAATATTCATACAGGCAAGTTGGATTATAGCCCGAGTTGGTAATTGTTGATGCAAAGAGAATCCGCGGCGAGGATAAATTAAAAATTCTCTTTGATTTGGACAACATAGGGGATTTTGGCATAAAGTAGCTGACTGTCACATTTAAGGTATAGTCGCATGCACAAGTCGTTAAGTGAATTGATCAAGCATCAGGCGACTGCGAAGGACACTGCCAGGCGATGAGGTAAAAGCATTTTTTTACACGTGTATTCCAAGCGATCCTTTTTAAAATGATGAACAAAAATTGCAGTAGGTGGAGTTAAGCCAAGCTAAATCGATCCATACAAAACCTCTACCTACTCTACGTCGAGCTTGATATTGCGTGTGTGTGATGTGCATGATGGTAAAAGTACTTTTGGCGTTCTTTTACATGAAACGCTTTTACTATTTATATATTTATGAGATTTACGTTTCTCGTCAATGCTCGAGAAAAATGATTAAATGCAAACAACTCGTTCCAGACCCTCGACCACGATTTTAAAGGGAGAATAAATTCAAGTGTAGATGAGAAATATTCAGTTTTTTTTTCTTCGCGCAATTCAAACATAAAATGTAAAAATAAAACCAATTGCAAAGTATTATATTTTTTATATTGAAAGAAGTGATTTTAAATAAGAATTTTTGTAATAAAATTGATAAATAATGTCTTAAAAATCAGTTTTAGAATTTTTGGTGGGGAAAAAAATTTTTTTAAAAAAGATTCCGCAGTTTTTGTCTTAACGAAAAATAAATAAATAAATAAATAAATAAAAAATAGTCGACTATATGTAAAAAAATAGTTTTGACTCTGAAAATTGAGTTAATAAATGTTAATTAGGACAGGCAAATAATTTTAAGCAATTAGTGATGAAGGACATGAGGATTTATCCAAATGCGCGAGGGATTCTAAATGGTGTTAGCAGGACGGGTGCGATGCAGCGCCGTGGACGACAGAAATAATTGATTCTCGAAACAACGAATATTGCGATTGAAAATGTCGAGACATATACACGTATGAGATTGGTCCGAGGTAAATCGGTAAAGTGGTATTGGTAAGCCGACCAAAGCTATAACGCTTGATTAACCGTACCATACTCTCACAGTTGTGCTCTACCACCAATAGTGCGTTTCATGTTTCCTGCACACAACAAGCGTGTTCATAAACAAGTTTGTGTGTATCAGCGAGCAAATAACATCTGTCAATTAGGGACACAAGTCCTGCGGCTGTCTATCAGTGCAAAGGGGAAAAATTGCCTCGATTACGTGTCATTTTAAAAAAGCACACCGAATTTGCAAGTTTGAATTTCGCAAATATCTTGCAAACTATGAATGATAGGAACTTTTTATAGAAGACCTTTTTTATAGAGAATTTTAAGAACTACAAAAAAGATTTTATACAAAATTCCTGTAAATTAAACAGTTAACGAGATATTTGTAAAAAAAAAGGCAGAATTATTTTTTCAATCCATTGAAAATAGTAAAAATAAAATTGTTTCAAACTTAAATATCTCGAGAAGGGTAAGAGATAAAACGATTATCCTAAGAACTTTATTTTTGAGGAATTTCATAAGCTACAAAAAATATCTAGTGCAAAACATCCCTAATTCAAATATTTACGCAAAATATTCGTATTTTACGAAAGTTGAGTTTTTTTTTTCAAGAAATCGATATTGGAAAAAAACGTAATTTTTTAATGACAATTATTTCGAAAACGGTGAGAAATATGAAAATTTCACTTGAAATCTTTTTTATAGAGAATTTTATCAGCTAGAAAAAAGATTCTGGATAAAAAACGGTTAATTTAAAAATTTTCCGAGATACAAGCGAAAAAAGTTGATAACTCTGCAGGCGCAGTAGTTTTACGAGCTTTAAATAAAAAAATAACGTTAATTAATTTGCAAAATTCATGGTCTGAATTTTTTCGCGGATGTTCAAAGGACGCAGAGAGTTTAATTGCTCGGAACGGGGCGCGTCTGTGTAGAGCAAGAGAGCACGAGATATACTCATATCGAGATTTGCACGGGTTAACGTGTAACAGTACGTACATAATCCGTTATTTGCTTGGCGGGGCACTGAGTAGCAGTGTGCACCTATCCAATGCACCGGGGGATGAAGACCGGGAGGAAAAGGGGGCGCGAGCAAAGCCGCCAAGCATTAATTGGGATTAAGTAAATCAAGACGCTAATTAGCTCGTCCGTTACCGGGGCCAACATCTAAGCCCGCTTGTGTTTTCATCTCACTATTTTCCACCGTCGTCATCATACTTGCACTATAGGTATATAATACTCCTCCATTTAATTTTCCCACCAATTTACTAGCGCTTCCATCACCTGGAAATTTCATATTTATTCACTCCAGTGTAAATTCTATTTTAATTCCCTCGTATTTTCTTTCCATCCGCTATTTTTTTTTCATCTCCCCTTTTTTGCAACCATATATACACTCTGGCCAATAAATCATAAACAAACAAAACAATCATGTATTTTAAACGCGTAAATATATTTTTATTATTACTTTTTTTTTTTAATTCAATAAATCTCTATCGTTAAAATTTGACGAGATAGGGAGGAAAAAAAAACGTTAATCAATTTTTATGTGAATAAAATTCCATCTCAATAAATTTTATTTTCATCAAATAGTTAAAATGTATTTTTAAGCCGATTTTTCGTAATCAAAAAAATTGTAATTAATAAATTTTTCAATCAATTGAAATATTCCTATTGAAAAATAAATAAAAAAAAATTTGGAGATGAATTAAAAAAAAGAATATTCTTTTGAATAATAATAAAAATGATGTTTTTAATGTTATAAACAATTCTAAATAATTTAAAGTTATAAAAAAGGGATTTTTTTTAAGTGTTCGAATTTTTTTATACTGCAATCCTGTTTTGAATGATTATAATTTATAATTTGGATTGAAATTTGGCAATAAAAAAAAAGGATTTCTCGTGTGTTTATGGTCGTAAAAACGAACGGAATTTTGTTTTTCAACTGTGAAAAGTAGAGACCATTTTACATGCTCATATCTTGATAAGGATACGATTTAGGCGGATTTTACTAGGGACCTTTTTTGTAGCTAAGAAAATTCTCTACAAAAAAGATCTTTTGACAAAGAATTCTAGAAGAGGTTTTTTATGTATTTATAAACGTAAGAATTTTTTAACAACGCTTTTATCAACAATTATGGTCATAAAAACACAATAATCAAATGTTTTCGTGCTTTAACCTTCAGAAAAAAAATTCTAGAGCCTAAAAAATTCAAAAATAACAATTAAAAAAAATTGTTCAGTTATCAAAAATCATAGAAAACACCTTTAAAATCATCATTTAATATTTCAAACCGATTTTAACTCACATTCTGACTTCTACAACCAAAGAATAAAAATTTCCAACAAAAAAAAAATACAAAAGAAACTGAAAATTTCATTTCTATCAATTGAATAAAATCTCAAGGCGACCAGAAATCACTCAAGAAATGACAATTCGATTGTGCGACCAAGTCTAAAAAATGAAAAGAATTCTGAAAAGAATAAAAAAAGCCAAGTATACCGCTCTGGGCTGGTAATATCATGAAAAGTGTTTGCTCAGCTTGTCTAAACCGAGCATTAACCGTTTCTCTTTATTCCACAGGCAAGAGATAACCCGAGAGGCATTTTCTCGAGTGTGTACACTTGGTCCCGTCAATTGTATCGGGCGTGTCTGACACAATTTTAATTTTTTTTTTTATCTACAATGACCACCGATAGAAATCACGAGGAAAAATCTGAATTATGCTTCTCTCGTGCTTTGTCATAAGATCAATTGTTCCTACTTCAATGTCATCAGTGATCGCTGATTCGAGTGGTTAAACGGGGAAGACTGGGGAGCAAGCACGATAGCTGCGGGCTTGCAAGCCTCTCCAGGGAAATGTGGGTAATCGTTCCATTCTGCTTCTCGCTAGCGTTTGTTTATTGGTGGCCGTTCAATCGCTTTGCATGCGCCGCTCATCTCAGCCCATACCTGTCCAACAATCATCCCCTGTTGTCCCTGCCAAGCGATTCGAATTTTTGTCACCGATGAAAAAAAAAACAGAAAAGAAGAAATTCTGTCTTTAGGAATTTTTTAGCACTTGAAAATATTAGTATAATGTTAAAAACTTCTCTCCTAAATAGTTATAACAATGATTGTTATTAAAAAAAATTGTATAATTTTTTTAAGCATGAAAATACTGTAATGATGTGGGAATATACGTAAAAGACGACAGTGAGGGAAAATTAAATGAAAATATTCCTTGTGTTTGCAAAGACTTTGCATTGAGGCGCTCAATTTCCTTTTCAGAAGTCGACAAGGAAGACGAAATTCAACGTGACGTGAATTATAAATGATATTATGCAAATACAAAAAAAAAAAAAAAGAATATGGTAAAATGATGAAGAAACCGGCTAGAACAATTTTTTTGTTCGCACAAGCATTTTTTTATTTTTTTAATAGTGAAATTTATGTCAAGAATTAATTATTTGAAGCATATCCTTCAGAAACCTTGTCGTTTACGTGATTTTTTTCGGTTGTTTGACAATAATTCTTTAAATATGTAAAATAATGAAAAATCTTATAAATGTTAAATAGTTGGAAATTTTATTCTCTATAAAAATGTAGAACAAAATTTTTTGATATTTATCTTCAATTTTAAGATATTTTTAAAAAACAAAATTTCAAAAAATTGACAATATCTCAAAAATCAAGAGAAATACAAAAAAGTTCATTTAACATTTTTTGTAGAAAATTTAACCCCTAGTAATTTATTTCTCATGACATTTTTCGTTATTTTGTTTATTTACCGAGTTATCGAAACATTAATAAAAAAAACTATATATTTTGGATAATTAAAAAACTTGTTAAATTTCAAATCCTAATAAATGTCCACCCTAAATCACTCAAACTTCCTTAAAATCCTCAAAATCTGTCAACTAATCGACTACAAATACAAAAAAACGAAGAAAATCATCAACCAAAGCGAAATATCCACAGCAACAAATTCTCGCGCGGTCGTAAACGAAGGCAAGCCGCACGTGTGAGGCCAGCGGCCAATCTGCTCGCATTGGGGGCGGTTCTACCCCAAGATAGAGGGTAGAAGTAAAGCGCGAGTGGGGTATTCACGAAAGGCAGCACGCCACAACTAGCCGGCGTTCAAATCACGATCGTGAGGTGCTGCTTGACAGTTCGAGTGCAGTCGCGAGCCGTAAACCGCCAAAAAACCCAGCACGCGGGTCAATTCTCATGTGAAGTGATCTTGTAAACATGTTCAGCCTCTATAGAGCGTGGTTTGAGGATGAAAACTACCCGCTGGATCCTCTGTCACCACCGGACACAGTGATACGAGTTGGACCAGAGGGCGAGCACCAGTTTGTGGCGCACCGGGGCATTTTAGCAGCTCACAGCGGTCAGCTGAAGGCCCTTCTGTCTGCAGAATCATCCTCTAGCACCCCAGGAATCACCTCGGTCTCTCTATCATCAATCAGCGGCGAGGCATTCGCGCCACTGCTCAACTACATGTACACAGGCCGACTGGAGGTGACATCGGAGAACATCTTCAACGTCCTCTTCGCCACACACCTCCTTCACATGCCCGGAGCCCTGGAGCAGTGTCGTGCTGCACTCCTGCGACTGGAGGGACCACCGCCGCCACCGCCACTGCCTCGCACAGGCACAATTTTACGTCCAGTGCCAAATCGACTGGTCGGACCGCCGCTCTGGTGGCCACAATCCAGCCTCTACTCGCCCCAGGTCGGCTTCCACCTGCCGAACCTTCTGCCCATGCTGCCGGAACCCTCCACGCACACGTGAGTCTCATTTTACACTTGAAAATCCATCAAATTCCAGTCTGTCCCTCCGTAGATTTGGCTCAAGCACTCCTGGACCCTCGTCGCCACGCGCACGCAAGTCCAGCCCTAAAGTCAGGCTCAAGGAGACTCCGGTCGTTGATGTAGAGAGTCTGGAAGTCGTCAAGGACACCCAGTCGACGAGTGCGAGTGAATGTTCGGGCAGGGCGTCGAATGTTGAAGCTACCACGTCGCGCAGTGATGGAGTTGTGCTTGATGTGGCGTGCTGCGACGGTCCTGTCAAGTTTCATCGGGTTCTCAATGAGAATTATACGTCGCCCACGACGACGAGAACTAGCAGTTCCGAATCGGCGGAAAATGATGAGAATGGAAGACCGCCTGATCGGACCGTGGACAAAGATGATGGTAGTGGTGGCTCTGGACCGAGTTTTACTTGTGAATATTGTCGACACACATTTAAATCACATTATTGCTATAAAAAACACGCTCGAAGACACTTGTTACCATCGGGCAGTGATAGTTCAGGCTCAAGAGCTGATATTAAACGCCGTGAAGTTCGTTTACTTGATTTAAATGTTCAGTATTATCCTTGTAAAATTTGTGGTGATCGTTTTCCAAGTTATTATTTTGTCCATAAGCATAAAAAACTTGTTCATGCAATAAGTGCTGATCGAAGTGAAGGTGAATGCAGTCAGAGTGAGGCTGGCTGCTCGAAATCATGAAGATTTTTTCGGTTGTTTTTGTGAATTTTGTGCCAAAAAAATTTTTTGCGGTGGTAATTGTTTCAATTTTTTTTTTTTGAGGGCGTGCGGGACGAAGGGGTATAGTGTAATTGAATTTATGTAAATTCTGCGAATCAATAGCAGAGTTATATTGGGTAATTGTTGTTGACTGAATGATGAAGCGAGAGAAGAATGTATTAGAGTGAAACGTGTGGGAATTGCACGCGTTTTGCAATAGTGTACGTATAATACTGATCCATTCATGAAATAACCAATAATCTGAATTCTATCACGAGGAAACGTAATAATCAAACAATATTTCCTGCCTATCTCATGTAATTAATATTACACATTTCCCAATGCAATTATGTAAATGAATAATAATTATATCGTGTGTGCGATGTGACATGGTTGATTTTAAATTAAACTTGAAATGGAAAATTTGAATTTTAATCGACGATAATAATTATTTTTTGTTTAAGAACTTTTTTTAAAGATATTGAGTCTTGATTTTTAAATATTCGCATATGTTGAAAAAAAAAATTTGTTTCTTTATCCAACTTCTATGCCCAAATAGAAGGAAAATTCAACTAATTGTATAAAATTATTTTTATACATTTTTTTGCCTGACCCTTTCATCGATGCTAAAAAAATTGTATGAAGTATTTTTCAAAATATCTTAAAAACGACAAATCCTACGAAAATTTTGCACATAACCTTTTTTGTAGCCCATAAAATTCTCTACAAAAATCAACCGTCTGAAAAATTCTACATTTTTTTTTTTTTCGTAGAAAAAGAATTTTTTTAAAGTCGGACTTACCGATGGTATCAATATTCTGCGCTTCCTCGTCACTGGTCTCCATGGGTAAGGTGTGATTATCCTTTTTCTTGTCTTTCGACCTGCTACCACTAACAACCGCAGTACTACCGGGCTTCTTCTTGTCCTTCGAGTCGATTGACATTGGCTCAGGCGCTTCGCTGCCCGTAGAAGGCATGCCCGCGCTCTCCGCCCTAAAAAAATTCACAATTAAAACGGTTAAATCGCGAAAAATTGGAGCTTAAAAGCCCCAGCACATGTGTCGTGTGTGATAAATGAGATTCCGCGGCTGAGAGACAATGAAATCTGCACAGTTTGGAGGTCAATTAGGATGATGAACGTCGAATGTCTGCGCAAACAGTGACTCCCCTCGCTCTCGGCAAAACCAACTGATATTAATATTGATCACCATTATAATCTGCGATTTCGTCAGAATATATTATATATTCTCAGAATTGAATTAATCAAATTGCCAGTCTAATTTTAATCTAAAATTTTTTTTTTCTATTCAATTGTAACGGGGCTTGTGCTGCAAACGCAATTGCCAAGTGGATATCTGAGCGCACATTTGTATGACGAGCACGGGAATGCGGGTAGAAACTGTTTGAACATTGAATTATTTTTCGGTTGACTTGTCAACGCAATTCATTCAATCTCTTGAAACTTTCAGGGGAATATTCTCATTTTTTAAATTTCAAAAAATTCGTTTTTTTGCTTTAAGATACATTGAATTATTGTCTAACTATGTACACAGCAAAAGAAATACCTTTAGATTTAATTATTTGTTTTTTGTGGGAATTTGCTAGAAATATTTTACAAATATTAATAAAAATATCGTATTGTTGAAGCCAAAAAGGCGTATTAAAAAAATTCTGAAAATAAAATTTGTTTATTATTTGTAACTATAATGAGTCTAGAACGTTTGCTTAAAATAAAGAAATAAATAAATAAAAGTTATCAAATTTTCAAAGGCGTATACCCTTTGAAAATTTTGCAGTATTCGTGATATATTTGAGTTTTTTAGCAATAATTTGGTAATTAAAAAAAATAATGAAAAATATCATAGAAGCTAAATGATTTGTCATTAAATTTACTACAAAAAATGTAAAATACTTTTTTTCTGTATCTGCTTTAGTTAGTGAGATATTACTGATTTTTTTTTTTAATTTTTATTTTTCATATCTCAAAAACAAAATAGAATTTTAAAAAATGTTTTTCTACATTTTTTTATAGATAATTAAATTTCATATCACTCATTTCTGATAAAATTTTTCGTTATCTTGGTTATTCACCGAGGTATCGATAAAAAATATTTTTAAAAAAATCACAAAAACTGTCAGATTTTGAAGAGAAAAAAAATCAAAAAGAAATAAAGAAATATATAAAAATAAAAAAATAAAAAATTCACCCTTCAAAATTTGATAAAATGAAAAAAAAATTTTATCAAATTGTTGAAGAGGTATATCCCTTGAAAATCTCGCAAATTTCATGATTTTTTTGAATTTTTGGCGATAACTCGTTAAATAAGCGAAATAATGAAATATATCACTAAAACTAAATGACTTGTTATTAAATTTTCCACAAAAACTGTCAAATAAAATTTTTTCTATCTCACTTAGTTTTCAAGATATTACCAATTTTTTGCAATTTTCATTTTTCATAATATCTCAAAAACAAAGCCAAATATCAAAAATCTTTACTCTACATTTTTTCTAGAAAATAAAATTCCCTATTTTTTAACTCTTATAACATTTTTCATCATCTCACTTAGTTACCAAGTTATCGTTAGAAAACCAAAAAAAAATTACAAAAACCCCGAGATACCAAGACGATATGAGAAAAAATAAAACAAGAAAAAAAAAATGTTTCACCGAAAAAAAAATCCTGAACGTCGCTTTTTCCGTCTGCCAGATCTGAATACTCGTCTAAACCTATTAAATTAAAAAGGTATATAACCGTTAAAAAGAGCTATAACTGTTAATTAAAAAAAAAATGTTTGTTGATAACTTACGGTAATTTCGAGTCTTTGACGGGTGTTTCCCCACTGGGTTCCTCCTTAACATCTTTTACAACAGCCTCCTTAACGTCGCTTTTATTCTCCTTATTTTCTTTGTTGGCCTCTCTTGCGTCTTTGGCGCTCGACGCAGTCGACGCCGTGACCGTGACAGTCGTCGACGTTGTCGTCTGGACGGGCGTGGCAGTAGATGACGTAGTCGGCGTGGATTCACTCGTCGTGGACGCCGGTAACGTGGTTGCAGGAGCTGGAACAGAGGTCGACGACGTAGACGACGGTGGTGTTGAAGTTGTCGTGCTTGTCGTTGTCGAACTCGAGGAGGTAGTCGTCGACGTGGACGTCGCTGTTGTCGACGTAACAGTCGATGTCGATGTCGAACTGTTTTGCGGATTTTCTTGGGTTTTCTGTTGCTGCTCACGCTGCAGTCTCGTCGTCACACCTGTTGTCAGGATATCTATCGGTCCGATGCTTGCATTACTATTGTTTACCTGTACAAAACAATGTAAAATCAGTATAAACAATGGAACATTCAAATTAAAACTCAAAAATTGAATTGAAATGGGAAAAAAAATTTGCTAAAACTGAATTGAAAAATTTTTTTCAACTATTTCACAAAATGTAAAAATTGTATTTATGAATGTTTAATAAATTTTAAAGATTTTATTGAAATCAAATTATTCAGAATTAAATGAAAAAAAAAAAAAAACGTTATTGATATTTTGATATCAAGTTTTTTTTCCCCATTTTAATAATTTTTTTTTTTTTAGAATGAATATTTAATAAATACCTTATTATTAGGATTGTTTCGAGAACTACGGGTTCGTTGCCGTGATTTTCTCAACAATTGTTTATAATTTTCAGCTTTTTTAGTGAGGTAGTAATGATGCACACAGTCAGGAACAGATTTGTGTTCAAGTGATTGGGCAATAGCGCCAAAATTTTTCGGATGTTGAAGATATTTTTCCTTAAATGACTCGTGTTCAATCGAGCTCCAAACATTAATAAGTTTTCTTTCGCTGTGAAGTGCCTCAAGTTCTTCGGGTTGTAGCAGACCATTGCGATTTTGGAAGGCAATCCTTCGCTGCTTGGCATCCAAGAGTAACGGTGGAATAACAGCATACGACCGCATCTTTTTGTCCTCCATCTGCAATGATTGTCATGCAACCAGAAATCATTAATAAACTAAATTTTTTTAACTCTTACCGGCAATTAATTCTGCCCATAATCCCTCATATCTACGTTATGTCGTCAAAGAAATAAAAAAAAACCCAAAGTATAAAAGAGAAAAATAACAAATGATTCTATGGTTTCACTTTAAACAATATAAGATATTTTTTTTAAAAGAAAATGAAAGAAAAAAAAATTAGTGAAAAGAAAAATAGCACGTTACTAACCTGCCGAGCTATAATGGCATTTTTTAACTCTGCTGATAGTTCTTCCTGGGAAATCAGTAAAGGTAAGGAATCTTCCATGAAGCATCCGCAAGTTAGAATTACGGTGGACAGAACGAAATAAATAAAATAAATAAATTAACTAAGAGAATAATAAAAATATACATGAGTCAAGTGTCTGAAATTTTTCATCATCATCGAAATAAAAAAAAATTCATATAAATCCAATTTCAGTCTGTCACGTATTTTTTTTGTCCACTGATTAATTGCATCCATCTCCGTCTGACAATCCAGCTGTAGGGCTATCCTTGGTCTGATCCATCGACAGGTAGAAGACCAGTAGCGAAAAATCAATGCTCTAAATTTTGCCGGAGTCAAATAATATTTACTAGATTTTTTTTGCATTAAAAAAAACGTCAAGCATCAAATCCAATGTTAAAAATTGCGTTCAAGCGCCACACAATTCACCACGTCGATAAATTTCCATTTTAGTAAACGAGAAAAAAATTTTAAAAATAATAAACAATGCTTTTTTTTTAATTCGTCAAAGCCAAAAGTCAAGCAAATTCGCAATCTCCGCATTTAAGGAATTTAAATTTTTAGTAATACATCAGAATCCTCTAAAAATAACATTAAACAAAGGATTAATATAGAAAAAGGATAAAAAAAAGTTTTAGGACATTGATATGAAATAAAAAAAAAACTATTTTTTTGATGTTTCTCAATTTTCATAGGGACACCCCTTACAAAAATTCTCTGCTACCGTAATTTTTTTTAGTTTTTCAGTGATAACTCGATAAATAAACAAAATAGCAAAAAATGTTATTCAAGTTGAAAATTTACGAATAAAATTCTCTACAAAAAACATGAAATACATTTTTTTGTACCTCACATAATTTCGGAGAAATTTCAAATTTTTGAAAATTCTTATATTTCAAAATATCTTGAAAACAATGGAAAATATGACAAAAATTAATTTTATATTTTTCATAAAGAAATTAATCAAAAAAAAATCTATTATGCGCTCTTTATGCACGAAATATTGTTCTTTTTTCAACAAAGTGTAATTGTAGTTATACTTTTTTAAAAACAATTTTTACAATTTTTATTATAACTTCTGATGCCTTAAAAATTCGAATTCCTAGTCTGCAGTATCCATCGAGATGGTGCGCCATTGGAGATTGCGAATTTACTCCGATATTATCAGTTTCCAGTAACAAGCGAGAGAGAATTATGAGCCCGAGTGTCAAAAGTTAGTCACTGTTCACATAAATCCACAGATATACAATAGAATATAAAAATAAATTTATCCAACAAATAAAAACCCGAGTTGTCAGTAAACCATAAAAAAAATCAAGCGGATTTGTTAGTCAAGATAAAAAAAACACAGATATTATCAAGTAATATAAGGACATAGGAGATAGATAAATATAGGACAGAAGATACACATTGACGACATTATCGCGTTAAAAGTCGAGTAACGTGCCTCTCTTTCTCTTCACTTTTTTTTTGTGCCCCAATGAACCACCTCTCAATATTACTTCCAAATAATTCACGTAAAAAAAATTTTTTAATACGACAGAAAAAAAAAGTCACGCTGGTTAAATTTTGAAAACAAAAAAAAATAATCAACATGTACCTCCTGCTCCTGGAGACCATCCATAATCTCTTCGAGATCAGCCTCGCTCTTGATTCTCGCGCCAACTCGATTGAATCGTTCCTTGTCCTCGCGCTGTTTGCGCAATTCAGGAAATACTTTCTCGAAGAATTCACGATTTTTAGTCTCCTTCGATTTGCGCTTTTGCGCAGCCTCTAGCCTGTCAACCTTGCGATGCCACTCCTGAACAAGAACAGCATAGGTTTGCGACTGTTGTCGATGAAGAGCAGCACGTTCCGAGTGTTCTCGTCGCAACCTGACAACCAGGCGTGCCCGCATACACGACTGATACTTGGTCTTGTTGTCCTGGTACACATTTGTGTCCGATGGTTGGTTGTACAGGGGTAATTCAACCTTGGGGCCAAGCCTATCGAGCAGTCGATGAGCCTCCTCGGCTTTTTTCTACAAGGGAAAAACGAATTAGCTGAAGGGAAAAAGTTTTTTTAAGAAGAAAAAAACGTACCCTGTTCTCGGCATAAATTTTTTGCGCGAGTGACTGATGCTTAGGCTGCAGTTGCTCCTCGACAGGGCGCTTAAGGCCACTGGCTTCCAAGGGCTTACTCGCAATTTCCTCCAATTCTTTCAACTTTTTTCGCAACTTGCTGATTTGCGATTCACGTTTGGCAATCTCACGATCAACTTTGGCTATCTGCTGAAGTAAATCGTCCTTCGTACTACGGAATTGAACGTCCTCTTGAGTTGTAGGCTCAGGCAGTGTTGGGGAAATGGCCTCAGTTTGTGGTGTATACGCTCCAGCTGATGGCTGCTCCTTGAAAAGATTTTTTTAACATTAAATATCAGTTTCGATTGTGTGTGTCAGTGTGAGGGCGTATCATGCGAGTTGAATTTTATCAAGAGTAACTTTGGGGCAGATTGACGATAAGGCAGAACTCGCCAAATGCTAATCGAGGGTTGCAAAGGGGTAAACTGGGATACCGACTGCTGAGGGCCAATGGCTTTTGATAAGGGATGATTTTATCAGTTGATTGGGGTTGGAAATTATGGGTAGTTGTAAGGACAGTTTTAAAAATAACTTGGAATAAAATCTCATCTTGAATAAAAAATTATCAAATTTTGATAATTTTTAAAATATTTGCAATATTTGAAGTCACAATTTCTCTCAAGTTATTTGAGATATTTAAAAACACAATTTTTTCATCGTAAATATCTCGATAACCATAGGTAATACAAAAACTTTGTCCAGATGCTTTTTGATAGATAATTTTACGAGCTATAAAAAAGATTAAGATTCTCAATAAAAATCCGATAACTTTAGTCATTCTCGAGATATTTAACAAAAACAAACTTCCTATCAATCGTAAAGAAATTTCAACTCGGTAATTATGAAAATTATCTGGAAAACAACAATATTTACGGATAATATCCTAAGGACCTTTTCTGTAGTGAAGAAAAAAATCTACAAAAAAGGTCCTTAAGAAAAATCCTGTACGTCTAGTAGTTTTTGAGATATCTTCAAAAATAAAATGTACTGTTGAAAAAATCTTTGGTAAAAGGACTCAGTGTGGTTGATTTTAACCCACCCGAGTGTCTATCCTGAGCGGTTGTGGTAGCTGAACGTGATCCTGCTTGATGCAAGTCTCAGCCGGTGATATAGTCTGACAGGGTTGCTGAGACTGTGGCTGACCGAGGCGAATTTTCTTGAAGGGAGGTGTCTCTTGGAGCGAGGCCATTTCAACACGATTGCTGTAGGGCTCAGTGTGCTGCATAGGCTGCATCAGAGTGCGTGGATTCCTCGCACCAGTAACATGGTACTCGGTGGTGTTGGTGGGCGAAGGCGCTGGTGCCACTGAGGCAGGTGGAAGCAAAGATATTCGTGGACGGTCACCCCGGCTGTTGAGGGCATATTCACTCGCCCCAATGCCAGCTCCAACACCCACCTGCGAGACTGGACTGCTGCTCACGCTGATTGCCACCCTCTCTGACACCTGTATTTTCAGAAAATTCATTAATTATTCATCTACAAACATTAATATTCACTGAAACAACTCGATAATAACAATTAACGCACTAAATCATTCATTTTCATACGGTATTGTATTGTTATTAAAACAATTACAAAAAATCTTTTTTTTCTTCTAATTACTTTTTTTCCATCTTTCTTAATTATTTTTATACAAAAATCTTACAAATTACAACAATTATGAAACATTATTCATCGATATTTTTTTAAAAATTCATTTTTTCCAACTTTTAACCATGATAATTAATGAACTAATTAACCAATTATTTCAAATCAATGGTTAATACAATTGCTATAGTATTATCTGTGAGATAGAGTAAAATTTTTTAAATTGATCAATATTCTTGATTTTTTTTTACTGTCGGATGATAGAAAAAATCGGTATGAGTTTTATTTCTGTATTTAATACGCTAAAAATGAGTTTAAATGGTGGGTTTTTTTGGAAATAGTTTTTTTTTGTGGTATAATTCGTTGCGCAGCTACTTGATGTTGTGAATAAATAGATTTTTATAGTTGTGAAATTTCGTATGAATTTCAATAAAAGCAGAAGAACAATCAAGAGACGCGAATAACGATCAAACGGACATAATCATCGGCGAGACATGCTCGACTGTACGGCCTGCCTATTGCTGCCTATCACGCAACCGTCAAATTATATCGTCAAGAAGTTTTCAATGATAGAGGGACCCCTCGAGTCGAATAATTTCAAAGTTACTCGCTGTATAAATTCGTGAGGGAATTCAACAGTCAATGTATACTCTTAGCTTTTGTCTTTTTTTCACATTCACAATCGTCTTCTCTACCAGCAATTTTCTTTTTCGTTGAAAAAAAAAATTTTTTCACGTCCATAAATATATTAACCGAGACAAAAAAATAACCATTGAGATTTTCCTTACAAGAAAAAATCATTTTTCAACGTTTTCAATATTTTTCATTATTTAACAATATTTTTATGTAAAAAAAAAATTGTTTAATGGAATCAAAAAATTTTTTTAAAAGATCTATTGAATCAAAAAGATCTATTGACGACAAGTAACGGGGAATAGCCATGCAAATCTGTCTTAGACTTGAATACAAAGAACAAGTTTGACCGGGTTTGCATATGGATGTAGGAAACGCGTGGATTCCTGCGGGGTAAAACTTTTGCCTGAGATGCTCCGCGCGCGGAGTAGCGAGTGTTTTGCGGCGCGATCAATGGAGAGACACGAGGGGGCAGAGGGGGCAGACACTACCACCAGCGGTGGATATATGTAGCCGGGCGATGGGTGGCAAGTTGGGGGGAAAACAACTTTCACCCGCCCACGCGAACGTTCCGGCGAGCTGCAACGCCACATCTATTAACTTGCGGTCTTACCGACTATACACTATTGTCGCAATGGGTCAAACTTTTCCCGTCTGGCCCCCGCGGCCCCCCAAACTCGGCGCGCCATCCATTATTCACTCATTCGCCAATTTTTAAGCAAAACTTGCCACCGTTAAAAACTAAAAAATTTTTTAAATTAATTTTCTGTTTAATCGTGCTGTATTTTCACCTAATTTTTATTTTTTGTAAGCTCAAAATCTTAAGAATTGCAAAAATAAAGTTGTAATACCTGAGGCTAGAATGAAAAAAAAAAAAAATTGTTTTCGATGATAACTCGGTAAATGACAAAGATAACAAAAAAAGTTATTCCAGTTAAAAAAGTAAGAATTAAATTTTCTACAAAAAATGTTGAATAAAATTTGTTTATATTTTCCTTACTTTTTGAGATATTACGGATTTTTTTTTAATTTTAATTTTTCAAAATATCTCGAAAACGAGTGAAAATATCACAAAAATATATTCTACATTTTTTGTAGAGAATTAAATTTCCTATCATTTATCTCTAATGATATTTTTCGTTATCACGCTTGATTATCAAATTATCCAAGTATTAATGAACGAAAAAAAAATGTTTATACGCCTTTTTATATTCCGAGATAGTAATCTTCTTTTTTGTTCATCTTAAAATGAATTATTATTTATTAAATAAAATATGAAATAATATGCTTGATTAAAAAATTTTAATCTCAGCATGGCCTGCATTAAAAAAGCGAAAAAAAAAAATTCTAATTACTGTCGCACACCAAAGGAATTTTTAATCATAGATTTACGCGAAGCAGAGATAAAGTAGGATTTTTTTTCATAATTCCAATTTGACAGGGAGGGAAATATTAATTGTAAGGGCGTGATATTAAAGAAAATGCGAGTAGTGTACTTACGATAGGGGTGACAATTTTGTAGGGATCCCGGGTGTAAGCCGCCGCTCCCGGTGGGGGTGGAGTTTGATTGACTGGCGCGGACGGTGCCGGGGGCGGTGGTGGCGGCGGATAAGGATGCGCATAGCGCAGAGCATTGGGTACAGTGACGTAATTACTTCCAGAAGAGCCAGTAACGACCCCCGTGGTGCTTCCGCTGCCTGGTGGACCCACGGCGCCGCCGGCTGATGGTAAACCCGAGGACCCCTGGACATATACCCCTCCGCCCAACGTCCTCGGTGACACCGGGCTGCTGCTTTTGATGTTTATGTAATTCTGAGTAGGCCTGCAAAATGTTATACGAATTAATTAGTACTAATTCTATCAAACAATCAAAATTAATTCCGAAATTATTGAAAAATTTCACTGCATATTGTATGATATTTGGCAATTATCTTGCAAACTATTCAATGTACGAAAATTTTGTAATTATACTTTTTTGTAGAAAATTTTATAGACTACAAAAAAGTATTTTAATGAAATTTTCGTAGATCACATACTTTTTGAGATATTTCAGTTTTAAAAAAATCAAAAATTGTATATCTCATTTGTAAACATTTTAAACCATTTTTTTCAATATTAATATATCATGAAAACTATCTGAGTTACAGAAATTTTCTAAAGAACTTTTTTATGGGAAATTCAATAAACTACAAAAAAGTACTCTAAAGAAATTTTCGTGAATCACATATTTTCCAAGATATCCCGGTTTAAAAAAAAAAAATCAAAAATTGTACATTGCAATTCAAGCAGTTGCCAAAATTTTCTAGAGAGCTTTTTTTGTGCGGAATTTAATGAACCACAAAAATATACTCCAAAAAAATTCTTGTAAATTCATTTGTTAATAACTTAAATACATGTTAATACAAAATTAATAATAAATTGACAAAAAAAAACTGCATATAAATACGAATTATTTTCATAATTGCACTGTAAAAAATGCCCAGATCGCATTTCTACTCCTTCAACAATCTAATTAACCTTTCGTAAATTTAATTAATTTTCTTAATTAATGCGAATGAACTTTAAATATATTCAAAAAAAAACTTAAATAAGTTGTAATTCGTTTTTTTTTTTCTTTATACGCGATGAGTATGTAAACACGCACAAAATTATCGTCTAAGAAAAACGAGATTTTGATAGCGATAAAATTTAATGATATGAAATTACAGTTTATGCAACGTGATCGTGGAGATTTGAATTTGCTTCACCATACGATACACATATATATATACCGCAAGTATACATCAGGATGCAAACACCCGTAAAATCAACTGCACTTTATTCCATCTGGGAAATTAAAATTATTCCACATATTTATATAAAATAATAACCATAAGTAAATAAAAAAATACAGTTTCACAAGGCAAATGGACAAGTCGATTTAATATCCGAGGTAAAAAATAAAATGATGCATTTATATTGACAATGCAGTGTGTCATGTGAGTAAACAAAACCGAAACAACAAAAAGAGCACATAAAAGGCAATAATTCTATTACATGACCTCAATCACTGGTTATATCCAACTGACCCAACTTTTCCAATGACGGAAAAGTTAATCAATGACCTCCAACCACCACAAAAATAATTTTAGAAAGGAAAAAATCAGTCGACAAACAAAAAAATTAAAAAAAAAAAAATCTCTGAAAATTAAAAATCTTGATAAATACATCATTTAGAGAAATTTGTACCAGAATCTTTTTTGTAGGGAATTTTTCAAGGGATAAAAAAGGTCCTGAGAGAAGAACTCGTAATATTAATATTATTCAAGATAAAAATAAATTTTCAGTCAACTAACAACGAAAAGTAAAGAAAGAAATTTTTCTAAAACTCAAAAACCTCGAGAAATATGTCATTTAGAGAAAATTTTATAAAAGCCTTTTTTGTAGAGAATTTTTCAAAGAATAAAAAAGTTTATTAGAGAAAAAACCCGAAATGTTAATATTTTTCAAGATATCTTCAATGTAAACACAACTGGTCATTTTTCCTACCCTACAGAATCCACACAATAAAAAATACATGGCATTCCGATGCTTCATGTATTTCGTGGCACTTTCACGTACAACCGCGGTGAATCTTGACCTTTATTGTCTATGAAGGTCGACGCCACGCCCCGAATATTGTTCTGCGAAGGCGCGTGAACAAGTGCGACGACGGCGGGACGCCCTGCATACATTGATGCACGCGTGCACGCGCCACCTGCGACGAGTTGGGTCGCTGTATATTAACATATGACTCGTCAGGTGAATGATCTTGAGAGGGAAAATACGTAATAATAAATATACCCAGACCAATTACCTCAGCGACGGATAATTCACTGATAACCATGCGGCTTATCATCATGGTTAATCCACCCGCCGTTTTTCAGCATCAATCCAACAATCTAACTTTTTCAAAATTTATTCAGATAAATTTTTTTTCCTTATTGAATAGAAAAATTGAATAAAAAATTTTTTAAGTTTTACTTTTTAAAAAATAAATTTAAAGTTGTAACTTTAAATAGCTGGCTTATTATTTAAATAAATCGAGGAGGATAAATGAAAAAAATTAGATTAGTTGGATATCTTTAGAATTTGATTGAGGCATATACACGTCATGTGTACAGATACGAGTTAGTATATTGATAAAATTTCTATAGCACAGCTTATTACAAGAGACAAGAGTAAAATAATTCTGTTGGCAGGATAGGATGTACGCAGAGGGTTTACTCTGTATATGCTCGTTGCGCTGTTGATATTTGGCTGATGCGACATACACAACGAAATATATTCCAACGACCTGACCTCCTAAACTTTGCGCCCAGTTTGCTATCCGACACGTGATATGAATTGTCATATGCTGCGCGAGTAAATACAAACACAAGAATTTCTATTTTACTAGTAGAGATAGCAAAAAAAAATTGCAAACATATAACTTTAACCAGAAATTCAATATTTTCCGATATATAACTTCAAACCTCGCAGTTTCATAAATAATTAAAATTTACTAAAGCATTCAAGCGAAGAAAAATAGCAAAATATTATCAAAAATACAATACTTTGCTTATTAAATAAAAACTACAAAAAAAATAGCGAAATATCTTGAAAAACATCACAAAATCATCGATCTAGGAATTTTTTTCCACTTTTTCAGGCAAAATACTATAAGAAAAAAGTTGAAAACAACTATAATCATACGAAAGATCAATTGTATAAAAATAAACATTAATTAATATACCCTTTAACTCAACTAAAAAATAATTTATAATCAGAAAAAAAAAACCCAAAAAAGCTGCTTATAAAAACCAAGCGAAAATACATAAAAAGAAATAAAATTCAAAGCTAAAACTGACAAACCCTGTCTTTAATTAAACAAATCGATATAAAGCCGAGCGAGAGATTACAGCTTTATATCTCCCATGGTACATACTAGTCCCAGGACTATCGGGCAATTGTCCTACAATCGCTGATTCCAATGGGGGAAAGGAGGGATTATCGGTGAGCGCCGCCTAAATCCCGGTGTTTTTGCGAATACAATTGAGCGCGAGTTAAAGAGGAAGAGAGAGGCGAATGAAAAGAGAGGGAAAGCAAGCCAACCGGGCTTCCGAGCCGTTCGAAATTAGATCTGTACGGAGAAATAAGCGAGTGTAGACTCACGCGCGCGTGGGAAGTTGGCAAAAAGTGAGAAGCAAGAGTGAGACGAATGCGGGCATTAGAGTGGGGACAGAGTCGCATGTCAATTGGCTGAATCGAGTAGCTAAAATGGCCGCCGTGTGCGCGCGACTGTGGCGCGGAAAGTCGCGCCAAGTTTCAGCACGTGGCCGCAACAACTGCGCGCGCGCGTCGCGTCGACTAAGCTGCGTTGCCAAATGGCCTCTGCAACGTCGCACACTCATACATACAATACGAAATGACCGAATGCACTTTCTTTTTAGTCTACACATCACCCTCTGTCTGTTATTCTATGCTAATGGCCATCCGCGTGCCCAAATCGATTTAACATCCTATTCGAAATAAAAGAGAGCCTTTGCAAAAGCCGTAACTGCATTTGATCAGTCAGCATCGGGGTCATTATCGACGTTTGGTTCGAGAGATTCGAAAATAGAAACCCGCGGTCAGAGGTACTCTAGAATATCTATGTATATCTCGTCACTAATCCCAAAAGAGTAATAAAAGTAGTTTTTTTTTTCATTATAATTCGAAAACTCGAAAAATAATTGAGATAATGAAAAATGTTATAGGAATGAACTTGTAGGAAATTAAATTTTCTACAAAAAATATAAGAAGATTTTTTATTAGATTTTGCGTTATTTTCGAGATATTTTGAAAAATAAAAATTTTCAAAAATCTAAAATTACCCAGAAACTAAAAGCGCCACAAAAAATTTTATTCTAGATTTTTTATAGAAAATTTAATACTCAATCATTTTATCCTAATAACACTTTTTGTTATCTATCATATTTACCGAGTTATCGCCAAAAAAACTAATAAAAAAATCTCGAAAACGGCGAACGATTTTCACGAAGCATATAGAGGAACCTCTAGACACCATCTGAAGCACGAAAACTCCACTGGAAATCATGAAATTACTTCATTCCATCTAAATCTACATTTACAAAATTCTCTAGAAACAAAAAATAAACTTAAAGTCGAGGTTTTTTATATATAATAGCGATTTTTGTATCCCGACGTCCCTCATCAGTATTTCCCGCACCTGCATCGCGCATCGCCCCGTTCAAGAATGTGCGATGCCCGCACCTGTCTTACAATCGATAATGAAACATATACACAGAGAGCGCAGTCTTCTTGGGGGCCGCTGACTTGATGTTTGGGAAATTCCGCGAAGTAAAAAGGTCATCGAACCACGACCACACGTCAAATACCCAACAAATCTATCATTAGTCATGCCAGCCCAGTCACCAAATACTCAAACTAAAAATAGATAGAAAAAAAACCTACAATAAAACATTCCCCCAGAAAATTCAATCAAAAAATTAAATATCAAATGATAGAAGGGATGAATTATCTAATGCCATTGTACTGGAGAGAGGAAGGAAAATTGCACGTTAGAATTTTTGTAGTACTCTGGGAGCAATGTCGCGTCCGACGGCAGCTCCTCTCCAATGTGACGTAACGGTCGCTGACCCCCTCCCACCCGTTGGCAACCCCTCCACACGACTAGTAGACCCTTGACTTATATACATGCAAAGGTTGTAATGGAGGCGACGGAAGCAAAAAGCAGAAAAACACGATGAAAAACAAGGACGTTGTGCAGCCTCCGAGTGAGAACGCGTGTGTGTCAGTGTCGGACAAAATGGCTCCGTGGCAGGTTCGACGACGGAAAGAAGCCAGACGATCGATATAAAGCAACGTGCATCGTTGAGACGCGTGTGAGTTCGAGGACTCTGAAACACGTCTGAACACCACACGCTCTGCTGAGGTATAAGGCAAAGGGTTCTTTGAAAAACGTGCACAATTGTTGACGTATACGAAAGAAACGTATTTTCATTGTCTAGACACGTTAATAGCCACATGAAGAGAAGCTAGAGTGGAAAAAAAAAAATTTTTCAACCACAAAATAAAATTACCTAAGTACAACTCCTAATAAACACTTTAAATATAACAAAAGAATTAACCCAAATTAAAATATAAGACAATACAAGTCGATTTGCACGACCTAGCGAAAAATCTAGGTATTTTATCGTCATTTTAATGAAGAGAATCAATTTTTCAACTCGCATTTACCCCGTATTGCCGAAAATGCGCACAATTCTTCGTAAATCAGTAGAAAAAAATTTGTTGTAAGCAAAAAACTGTGAAGAAAAACTGGGACATTAAACTTTGGACTTTCGCGAATGATTTGATACCGTGATTATATGATTCTGTCGTTAAAAAATTGGTGAAATTAATATTTTTATAGCGACGTGTTGACGAAGATCTAGATGACAGCTGAGAGGCTCAATATTGCGCGATAAAACGTGGCAACGTTGTACAATGTTGAGGTTATATGTAAGCATAAATGCGTATGTTTTTTTCTAAAATATTTGATGGATTAGTTGGATATCTTATTTATAACTATACTCTATTTTATAAAAATAAAAAAAAACTTACAGCAACCAATTGCTAATGCCTGATGGGTGTCTATCTTGTGGCATTTGCAGTGTAATAATCAACAACGCAGTATTTCATAATTTGATGTTAAAATCACACACACACACACACACACACGCTCATGGATGAAAATCCAACACTATCACACGTCCAGTGGCCACAAAAAAAAAACGAGATATTAAAGTCATGAGAATTTCAGGGCCATGAAGTGAACACGAACACGTGAGGTTAAAGAACGTGCCCATTGACGTTTTAGGTTAGAATCGACAGGTAGCAGCAGTATTTAAACGCGCATGCGCGCGGCCCACGACATTGTGAAACGTTTGAGAAACTTCGACCTCGAGTCTATACACACACTCGCATCGTGTCAGCTCCGGGCTATGTGACTACATACACGAAAATGCAGAGGAATTATTCGGTAGACTCAGCCCGTGCAATTGACTGATAAGCATCGTAGATTGTTTTGTTCTTTTCTTTTTTTATAGAGACAATTTTATCTACTCTGAAAATTGTGGCCGGTGATTGTACTGAAATTGTTCATCAACAAATAGCCTGAAGACTGTTTTTTTATTACTCACAGTTTTATTTTATTCGATGATATCGCTTTATTAATTTCAGAAGGTTGAATGTTCGAAAAGTCTTAATTACTTCGTGTCAACATATCGACGATGATTTTTAGGACCTTTTTTTTTGTTTTTTAGTGATAACTCTGTAAATATCAGAGATTACAAAAAAAGTTATTAGAGATAAATAATTGGTAATTAAATTATCTACAAAAAATGTGAATAAAATTTTTTTGTATCTCTCAAAGTTTTTAACAAATAACCAATTTTTGGAAATTCTTATTTTTTTAAATATCACAAAAACTAAAGAAAATAGAAAAAAAATTTATTCCACATTTTTTGTAGAGAAATTAATTCCATAACTTTTAACTCTTATGATAATTTTTGTTATCTCGTTTAGTTACTGAGTTATCACAATATTATTGAAAATAAATCTATATTATACACTTTTTTGGGATTAAATATCTGATAAATAATTAAATTTAGTATTTTGGATATCCAACTAAATTTTCTAACTTTTTCAAAAAAAACTTTTTCATGAAAACAAAAATTTATGAGAGAACTATTTGAGGTTGGATATAAAAGTGGATGCAGAAGGGTCAATAAATAACCCGGGAAATTTAACCTAGGTCACTGGAGAAAATACGAACATGACTGGAATAATTTTCGAAGTCCCTGAAGGGGTGAAAAAACAAAATTTTCCCCTTGAGACTCAATTATATCCATTTTTCTAGTTATTAAACATAAAAATCAACGTTTATCACGTGTATTTCCAACGGGAAAAATAAATTTTTAAGAGCTGCTATATTCTCTTAAAAAATAAGTCAAAGGTAAAAAAATGCTTTGAAAAGAATGAGACCTGTAAAAGGCATCTCACGTTTCGCTTCGTGCGTGGCATACTCGCCTACACGTGGCAACAGCGCGCTGGAGGAGACGCTGGCGAATATTTCGCAATAATCATGCGTGTTTCACGACGTGGTTCTCAAAACTTGACTCCTGTCCATGGCCATGACCACCATGGCACAATTTCTCCGGTCGACGACACAAAACCCTCCAAAATTAACAAAAAAACTGCACGAAAAAAATTTTCCAAGTGTGGAAAAAATTTTGTTTTCCAGGAAATACCATCATCAAGCGGTTAAATACGATGGGAAAAAATAGAGGGGGCATTTACAATGATTTTTTAGTGACGCAACGTGATATATATAAACACAGGAAATCCTTAACGATGCAACGGGAAACGCCAGGCCAATTACCGTACGGAAGTGGGACATGTCATAGGTGTTGCAAAGTCCAAATCACGACTATTGATCTCGGGGAAAGTATTATCAGTGATGATTCTGAAAAGAAAAAGAAAAAAAAGACTCACCGGTGCAACTGCACGGGAGTTGATCTCGCGGGAAGATGCTGATTGTGCGAGGGTGGCGGCTGGTTCTGGTGACTTTGGGTCTGTACTCGCGTCGGGGTGGCCGTTCCACTGTTAAGCGAGTGACCGTGGCCACCGTGAGGGTGGGGATGATGATGATGATGCAAATCTCCACCAACTGGACCTCCCACCCCTAGTCCACTCACTACCTGGACTTGCTTGCCCACTGTTTCCATCACCTTTGGCGCATTATGAACTGAAATAATAAAATTTCAATTAATTTCCACTTGATTTATCAAATTATTTACGCTGATTTAATTTATCAACAGTGACCTAGATGAAAATAATTTTTTTTTTTAATCATTTATCGATGAAAAATTTCAAATTGTAGATTTTAGTAAAAGTGAAACATGAAATGTCCAGAAAAATAAATAATTTTACTCTCTACATATTGATTATTTCAGTTTAGTTGAAATTGGAAAAAAAAAAAATTTCGAAATTTTTGCCAAGGGGTACCTCTTGGATATCTCATCGTTTTGGTGATTTTTTTTAGTTTCTCATTGATAAATCAATAAATATACAAAATAACGGAAAATGTTATGAGAAATAAAACATCCGGAATTAAATTTCCTACAAAAAATGTTAAATACATTTTTTTCAAAATTTTCATACTTTTCGAGATATCATTGATTTTTAAAAATTCTTATTTTTCAAAATATCTCGAAAATGACAAGAGATATCAAAAAATTTTATTCCACGTTTTTTATAGAAAATAAAATTTCTAATTATTTCACTCTTATCAAAATTTTTGTTATCTCGTATAGTTACCGAGTTATCAATGAAAAACGAAAAAAATCACAAAAACACCAAGGTTCCCCTGTACAAAATATTCCGAAAAAAAATTTTCATTATTAAATATTATCAACTCATTGTTAAAATTGATTAACTGTTCTTAAATATAAAAATCACCTTTTTTTAGCTTTAACACAATATACCACTTGTTTCAATTAAGATTAATAAATTTATCAATTAAAACCACCTTGTAAAAATTCGAAATCAAACCTACAAAAATAAATATTTTTAAACCACTCTAATGAATCATTAAAAAAATTCAAATAACAAAAAAAAATACAACACAAATTATGATTGTTTATGTCAACTTGCTCTAAATCTCACGCATATACAGTTTCAAATTAAGAAACAATCTATCTAACCCAGATTTTATTGTGCCTTTTTTCCAAGTAGCTTGTGAACATCACGTCAACATGGTGTCGCGTGCTGATACCTCTTTTGATTCTTAGATCTGCAGGACGATTGGCCAATGTAGGTTAATGACAAGCGTTGCATCGAGTGTGTGCTTCATACGTTCCATGTTTCCTTCACTAATTATAACGCAATCTTCGTTTGTTTTATTTTTTATTTTTTTTTTTTTTCAAAATAATAAGAGCCCAATTTACCAGAGGAGAAAAATAACGAAAGTTTCTAACGACCCTCCAAGGCAAAAAAAAATGATGTATCATTTCAATATGACTGGAATCAATTGAGAATAGTGCTTCTGACAGTGCCTCAATTGCTCTGAATTATTTATCACCGTGTATCTATCACTGGCAAGCAACTATACACTCCAAGTTTATAACTGGATTCTCAGGTATGTCAGAGTGTGGAAAAAGTGCTTGAACTATTAATAAATCCTGAAAACATCGTATGGATATAGTATAGATTTCAGAGTGTGATAAATTTAGGTTGTTTGAATATCATGTATTCTAGGCAAGAAAAAAAATTTGATTTTTTGAATATAAATACTCAAAATCAAGCGTTAAATCGAGTTTTTGAGATAAGAATAATTAATCAATAATAACTGATATCTCTCAGGAACTTTATGAGGCTGAAGAACTTGAAAATTACTATAAAGATAGAATATTTTTAATTACTGGAAAAAAAATATCGTTATATCTACCTTTAAAACACGTTTAACGTGTTATCTGACATAAAATAAAATTTTTTTTCGAAATGAAAAAGAAAAAAAAGTTAATTAGACAGATAGAAATACCTCTAGGAGCTTTGAAAAATTGAGATATCAACGTGTTTTTAGTAGATTTCTTAGAAATCTAACTATTACAGCGGAATGGCATTTATATATCTAACCGTCTTTAATATAAAAATTTTGTTCATTATAATTAAAGATTATAAAATTAATTTTAAATGCAAATAATACTCTGTTGTTAGTCTAAAGACTTGTTTTAAATTATTTCAAACAGTAATTCGCATTAATTTATACTTTCACGAGCCAAAAACGGCTAAAAAAAATTTCTTAAAGCTTTGAAAAATTTTTCATAGCTTTTTAAGGGAATAAAACTCCCGAAGATATCGATTTAAATTAGTAAATCAATCGATGGACGTGTTCAAACGTGAATAAGATTGCAAAAAAGAGCATTTAAATGATGAAAATGGCTATAAACCAGCAAAATGTGGAATTGAAGACGATTAATCGCTTGGTTACACCTAAATCGCCAAGAGAGATGAGTCTGCCCTTAAACCCTGCGACGAATTTCACGACGGGGTTGGGTATTAAAGCGGAGCTACTATAACCTCAGTGGTCCTGTCTACTGTCTGGTAGCCAGTGATAGCACTAAATTTCAATAGAAATCTGCCGAAAAAAAAAGATATAAAATATTTGTTTTTGTTTGCTAGTCTGGACGCGACATAGGGTTCATTGTCGGTGCATTTATAGGCACGTGATCTAGCAGGGAACCGGTCATGGACGCGCAGTAGGCCCGTCAGATCGTAAATTTAAAGACGATTTCCGTGTCGTGAACGTATCTTTTCGTGTGGCTCGTGAATTATGTTGGAAGAACAGGCGGATTCGGTGGCTTGTAAGGAATGTGGGTCCAGCGAGTGGAATAACCTCTGCGGCATTAAATTCATCGATAAATTTTGTCCCTGATGCATCATTATCGTCATCATTCTCCCCCTTATAATTTTTTTCTTCCATGTAATCCGCCCTAGACATTCATCATGCACTCGCCAAGACGCCCCTATACTATTTCACCCACGAAATGGCGGAAATTTTTGGGTTTCTGTAAGTGTTACTCTTTTAAATAAATTTTAACGTACAAAATCATTCATTCAAAATTATCGAAAATATGACAATTAAATTGTTTTTTTTCCAAGTTTTGTATAATTTAGTAAGATTACTTATTTTTTGTAGAAAATTTAATTTCTAATCATTTGACTCTAACAACATTTTCCGTTATCTTGCTTATTTACTGAGTTATCAACGAATTAATTTTAAAAAAATTTATTATAAGTACATCATAAAAAAAACTTTTTTAATATATAAAATCTATATTTTCACGATGAATACTTGACAGTAAATATTATCCGATAGCTAGATATTTAATTTAAACAATTTTCCATAAAAATTAAATTTGATGGATGAAAATATCCGTAAATATGAAAATTTTGTCAACACATTTCCGTGTGGCGACAGAGTGCACTGAACTTTACAAATATAATAAATACATCACAGCGCGTATGTGAATTCCTTATCGATTTCTCGAAGCCACATTTTATCAGAGAAAACCAACAATACAAAAAAAAATCAAACAAAAATCCTTCATAAAAATGATAAACAAAAATCCATTAACCAATAAATAAAAACGGGGAAACCGCCATTAAACTTTACAATGACCATATAGCCAGCGAGACCAGCAAAAGCCAGAATTTTCATGCCCAAACTCTATTTTACGACATTGTTCTCAATCACTACCCTCAACTGCATTAAAATCACGTAATTGAGTCAGGTAAAAGCTATCAGACGTGAAATAAAAATTTTTTTATCCGGGAAAACTTGGATATTTCACGTCCTAGAGGGTACAAGTTACGACAGGATTAGTTTACAGCCCCGGAGAGGGTAATCTAAGGGGTTATATCATGTCCCTGAGCCTGTGGATGCTTTGGGCAGGTCACCTGACATGGGTGGCGCCTGTGGGCGCATATATACGTCACCCGGAAGGATTCTCGACCTCGGACATCCGCTAAGGGAAGTTGACAGTAAGTATGTTAATTCGTTGAGCCACAAATTGAGTCTAAATTCACCTTGACAGCAATCGAGACCAACTTGACACCCTGACCGATGAAAAATCTTACTTTTTCTTCGAAAACTCGATTAAAACTCAAAGTAATATTTTTTCCTTTGTTTAAATAGAAAAAAATTTTTTTGTGAAGAAATTTTTTTTTTGAGTGAGAAAAAAAATTTTTTATTAATAAAAATGTGCATTAGAGATGACTAAGATCCTTACGTGTGACGAGAAATAAATTTTTAAAAAAATCATTGTTATTGTGGACTTACCAGTACTGACGTCATCCAGTGGAGGAAGGCGAACAACAACCGGATAACCGGCCCCCCGCGAGAACGACAGACGCGGACGCACTTTGAAAAGTTACACGCGTACCCGCGCGCCCGTGCATCAATTCAAGATTTCACACCCACAAATTTTTTTAACACATTCACAGAAAAAAAATTAAGTAAAAAAAAAAATATTCACCAGCTCTCACTTGACACTATCATCCTCCACGTGTTGTTTTTTATCCTCACACTGATATTATTATGATTTTTTTTATCAACTTCAGTTTGTACTTTTACTTCGGAATTTTTATGTATTCACATACATATTGCTCAACTTGTCGATATATATATTTTTTTAAATTTATTTATATCCTCCTGCTCCATGAAATGATTTCACTCACACTCTCACGTATATTTACACACACGCACCAGATTGAAGTAGCATGATCCTCTGTCGCTTTCTCCCTCATTCGTCGTGTTTTTCATGCCCCTCTCCGCGTTGTTCAACGGGATTCCTCTGTGAATCAAACAGGGATGTGAGTACAGTCGATTATTCTAGTCGAATTGATCGTGGCTTTTGCGTCGTGTGAAACGGACTGAGTGTTGATTGGGGATTATTTTAAAAAATCAGGTTGCATTGGGTTATTGATAAGATATCATGAGTTGTAGACCGGAAGTGGAGACGCGACGACGCCATGGGGTCAGGTCGCGAGGGAAGGTCAGTAGCTTGAGCACTGGAGGAGTTATCTAATGCTATTTTCATTTATCCTAATAGACATTTTTAAGCTCTCATTGAGAATTATCTTTTTTTTTTTTTTTTAGAATTTAGTTTGCAGGCTGAATTAACTCTCGAACAGGTTCTAAAGAGATTTTTATGATTTTTTTTTTACTGTAAATTACCAAAAAAAAGTACTCAACTCCAAACCAATCAAACTATATTAGATGTAAAAAAAATTGCAATATTTTTAAAAATATATTAATTAAACAAATTTTGCGTAAAACCATTTTAAAGCTAATTAAATTCTCTTTAAAAAAAAATAATATACAAAAATTTCATAACTCAACTAATTCTCCAGATATTCCCAGTCCAATTCCGCTCATCTATAGAACCAACTTTTCACTTAAAAAAAATGAATAAATAAAAAACTAATCTCCAAAGATTCTAGACTTTACAAAAACTCTCTTCCCAACGTTTTTTTAATAATAAAAAAAAAACCACCCGAAATATTTCGGGGATATTTTTCCCATCTGCAAAACAAAACGCTAAACATCCAGCCAACAAACTTTTCTAAAAAAATTTAAAAAGTCCATAAATCCCCGAAAAAAAATCCCTCCGTATATTTCAATAAAGTAATACCCATCCCCCTGTGCTAGAAAAGAGTCGAGGAGGGGGATAAAAAGAAGAAAATTGAATAATACCCGGAGAATCTTTTAAAATTAAAGGTAGAAATTAATTTCTCCAGTGCAGACAGGACAAAGAAGGTGAAATAAAAGAAAAGCACAAAGTGGCAAGGCAAAGCACTACATTCCTCTCTCTCTCTCTCTCTCTCTCTCTGTCTTCCCACGTTGCTGCTGTCGCACAGGTGGTACAAAATAGTGTTGGTGAGCACGTGCGATGTGTGCGTAGAAATGCCGTTGCGGTCGCGAGCGAGAAATAACGGAGGAACAAAGTGCAAAATATGTACAAAATGGAAAGGACAGAAATAGTGAAAAAAAAAAAAAAAAATTACTAGATAGAAAAGAAGCACTCAGCTCGCTGTATCACTGATCAGTGTCGACACGCGATCGAATATCTACTCTCACGTTTTTCCTTTTGTTTGCTATATGGCTTTGCAATATATTTTCGCGAGCATCACAATTCTTAGAACATCACTCACTCTCTCTCGCACTCTCTCTGTATCTCCGTGAGCACTATTCGTGATCGTCGCACCTCGTGACTTGGTCGCTCGCCTTTGGCGGGCATTTCCCGTTGACGTTTGAACACTCGAGAGTGCCCGCGCCGGCGGCAGCCTCCTCCTCGCGTTTCTTCCTTGCAGACGAGCGCCGAACCGTCATCGCCAGCACGCGCACTCGGCCTCCGGCCGCCTCCAACGATGCATTAATGTTCTTGGACTCTCGGATGCCAAGCAGAGAAACTCCGAGTTCGTGCGTTTGCCTTTGATGATGATGATGATAATGATGATGAGGTGATTCTTTTCTTCTACTGGATTTCTTCACTTGCGTGTTATGGATTTTTATTACGCCAATCTTAATTTTTTATGACTTCAAAATCTCGGCCATTTTCTGTTATTGTTGTTACAGTCCCATTTTAGTGATTTTTTCTTATGCGTACAGCCGGTTTTTTGTGCTTGAATATCCATCTGAAAAACATTAAATTCACTTGAATTAGTCAATTTTATTTTTAAATATTTTTTTTTTTTATTTAAGACTTTTAGAAAAAAATTTTATTTTAACGATTATTGAAGGAAAATATAGATTATTTATTTTTGTGCGCAGTAGATAATAAGATATTTTTAGATTTAAGTGAGTTGATTTATTGTATTTATTAATTGGACATAGAAAATGCGAAAAAATATTAAATTTTTATGATTATTGAATTATTAGTGATTTTCTGCTTTATTTTTTGTAGCAAAAAATAATTGAAAAGTATTTTTAAAAAATGAAACTATAACCATTTTTATGATTTTTCCAAGTATTTTTTGCAATAACTCGATAAATAAATAATATATCAACAAATAATATTGAAGTTAAATGATTGGAAATAAAATTCTCTAGATAAAACGTGAAATTAATTGTGTGTTTCGTATTTCTCCAGTTTTTGTGAAATTTTTTATTTTTTGAAATAGTTTATAAAAATATCATAAAAATTTATTTGACATTTTTTTTTCATCATTTAACTGTAATAAGTAATATTTTTCGTTATCTCGCGCATATTTAGTTATATCGAAATTTAAACAAAAAAATAATAATATACGCCCTTTTGGCATTAATACATAAAATTTTTCATGTTATTAATTCAAAATATCATCACTCAGCACATTCATCACATCTTCAAACACCCTTATACAATATTCCTCCCCCCGAAAGAAAAAAAAATCCATCATCATACTCAATCTCTAAAAATGATGATTTGAAAAAAGTTTTTTACATAAAATTCCTTTAAATAATAAAAAAAAAACTACGAGTCATCCTGATGATGATTCACGCGAGGACTTTTCATATAGCTCATGAGAAGCGCGACTCATTCAGACAGATAGAGTCGCAAATCGGCGGCGATTATCACTGAAAATTGTGCAGAGGAAAAAAAAAATCAGCGATAGCCGGCGTTGATTTCAAGCCATTGAAAGTCAAACGCCG
This sequence comes from Macrocentrus cingulum, assembly GCA_002156465.1. Taxonomy (NCBI): domain Eukaryota; kingdom Metazoa; phylum Arthropoda; class Insecta; order Hymenoptera; family Braconidae; genus Macrocentrus; species Macrocentrus cingulum. Next base: position 49,158 of record MVJL01008014.1, read on the forward strand.
ATGCAAAAAGTCGAATGATCGCGCGACACAGAGGGAATTTAATGGCCACGCGGAAGAAAGAGGCAGAGAGAGGGAAAATTGGTGCGAGCATATGGCTGCGCGTCACTGATGGCGTGACCTCAACGTTGCCAGACGCCCGCTCTGCACGGATATCTCGCTTTGGGCGCGTAATGTCTCATCCTATCGGGGCAAAAAGCAACGCAAACTCGCCAGCCAAGCCTCCCACGACGAAATAAAATATTATTTGCCTTCAACTATACCGCAGTTAAAAATAAAACTTTTACTTGCATTATCATTTTTTTCGGGTTTTAGTGGCGCCATTTTGAGAAAAAAAATTTTATCACGCCATATCACGCGAACCGTGCGTTTTACGTAAAAAATCCTCATAACCTTTTCGACAGTTTAATCAATTCCACATCTTTTTTATTGATAAAAATTTTTTTTACCAGTAACCGCCGGCGAGTTATAGTGGTTTCTATAGCAATTTTTAAATAATATCGATATAGTTAAATTTTTTAATTATTAACTAAGTCCACAATGGTGGATGGTAGAAAAAAAATTTACTGAGATAAAAGACGGGAAATTTAATAATCTATCGAAAAGGTCATGAGCATTTTTCACGTAAATGGCACGGTTCATGAGATATATCACGATTAAGTATTTTTTTTAAGATGGCGACACTTCCGACCTACTCTCAACGACTTTTAGGTGTGTACCATAGAACTACTGTATATATATACTTTTTATTTATACATTTACACGCGTAATACACATGGGCAAATATGCCTCAGCGTATATAAATCCACGATAGTGCGGCGGTTGCCAACTGATTAATCGATCCGCCGACTCTACAGCGGTTTATTTCTATTTTATAGGTTAAAATCTCGAATTTTTTTCTGGAAAAACTACTTACAAGCAAGATTTCTTGAAGAAGAATCCTAAAATGTTAATAATTATATTAATAAAAATTATTTGAAATATTGTGTCACTAATGCTAAAACTTAAAAATATTGATAACTCGGTAAATATGCGAGATAACGAAAAATGTTATTCAAGTCAAATGATAGGAAACTCAATTATCTATAAAAAATTTAGAATAAATTTTTATTGTATTTTGCTTTTTTTTTGAGATATTTTCAAAAATAAAAATTTTCCAAAATGAATTATTTTTCAAAAACTAAGAGAGATACAAAAAAGTTTATTTGAAGTTTTTTATAGTAAATTTAATTCTCCATCATTTAACTTCAGTAACATTTTTTTCTCATCGTGCGTCTTTACTGAGTTATCGTGAAAAAACTAAAAAAAAAAAATTTTTTATTGAAAATTTCGAAAGACAACACATCATATGAGTCATTTTTAAATTGCAAATCAAGTTTAAAATACAATTTAAATATTTAAAGGCATTTGTGAGACAATAAATAAATTTTATGGTTTTTTTTACTTAAAATACACGAAATTTTAAATTTAAGCCGTAAAAACGCATACATTAATCATTAATTTGTAATTAATTATTCATTTTACTTAAAATACTCATTACAGCAATAAAAAATATTATTTGTAAATAAATTCTAAAAATAAAATAAAAAAAAATTACTACAAGACAAAATTCTAAACTTTTGAAATATTTTTTTTTATCACCGTAAATGAATAAATAATTTTTAAGAACATTTAAAACCTGATTTTTCAATTTACCATCAATACATATAACTTCCCATGTAAATAAAAATAAAAATTTAATGACTCAAATTTTTCAAAAAACCAACAAAATTATTTTTAAAAAAATTTTCTTTTTAAATATACCAAAAAAAAGCGAATTTGCAATTAAAAAGATTTTTTCACCGTTATATTTGTGTATTTTTTGTCTTTTGTGACATTTTCAGAGTCTTTCAGTTGGTAATAACGATAGAAGCAAAGAAAGGGAGGACTTACGAGAGTCGCGAAGAAAAAGGAAGTGGGCCGCTGTGTGTGAAATGAAAATAAACAAAGAGACTATTCTATCGTTGATTGCACATAATTCCAGCGCAGTTTTCTCGAGCTTACTACCCCATTTCCGCGACCAAAAGCCCAATCAGCGTTTTATGTTGTGCTTCAGCACCCCAGTGGTTTTGAATTGCAAAAAAACAACGCGTCAGCAAGCAACGGCGACGACGACATTTAAGGATGGAAAGGCATGATGGAAGATAGCGCGCGCGGCATCATGTATTTGAAGTGAAACGACGAGAAATTGTCGACTGCAGATGTACGATTGGTGCATGAGCATCACTGCAATCAGTTAGACTCTGCATGGAAAGTGGAACGCGAGAAGGTGTAGTATAGCGCTGCTGCTGTGTATGTTTGTGGACTAATTAGAGATCCATGGATTGATGCTAACCAGTGGCAGCAAAAGTAGTGCAAAAAAACTTTGAATGGGTCTACTTGATAACTAGGAGCAAGATTGTGCAGACTATATAACTGGATCTAACTGTAAAAATACCTTACTGATAAAGTTATAAAGATAATTGAGGAGGGAAAAAACGTGTATAAATTGCGAATAATGTAATTGGATAAGAAAACTTGGCTTTTAGCATTAAATAACCAACTGTTTCTTCAAATTCCACGTGAGAAACTCACATAAAATAGAAAAAAAAAATTTTACTTCAACGATATCTTCAAAGATAATTGAGTTACAGGATTTCGTCAGAGGACAATTTTTGTAGAGTATTTTATAAGCTAGAAAAAAGGTCATTTAAAAAAATTTTCTAAATCTTCTAGTTTTTGAGATATTTAGAAAATTGTCCGATCATGTAGAATTTTATTTTTCAGTTCATGATAATGGATAAGATTTCTATTTTTATTACTATCTCGAAAACTATGAGGATTATAGGATACCACGTTTAAACGTTTTTTGTGAGGAATTTTCTAAGCTACAAAAACGATTGAGGGTATAAATCCCTTAAACTCTATAGTTTTTAAGATATTTTAAAAAAAGTATTCAAACATTGTAGAATTTTATGTTAAAAATTATAATGAAAGTAGAAATTTTTTAATATCTCAAAAACTATAAGATCTACAAGATTTTAACATACAACCTTTTTTGAAGAGAATTTTCTGCTCCATAAAAAGTAATCTTAGTAAAAAGTTCGTAAATCCTATATTTTTCAAAATATTTCAGAAACAATCGCAACTTTACAATATTTACCAATCAATACCATTTTAAAACCAACTAAACTATCAATTTCACCACTTCGAAACACATTTCAACCTAAAAATGTTCTCATAGTCGATCAATTCTCCACGACAAAAAAATCTCCAACCTCGCCGAGACATTTTCAAAATTAATAGACGTTATACTTTATACTTTGGCATAAAAAGCAAACTAGCGTACAGCGCATTCATCTAAACCTCGTGTCATAGCCTGGCCTTTATATAGAGAGCAGTAAAAAGTCGAGAACAAATATTAAACAAAAAATTCTACGTGTCCAAGAATATTAAAAAATTAAATATTAAGAAAACAATTTTTTTTTAAACCGACCTATTCCGCTGTTCATCTCAAACATAATCAAGAATCTCAACATAAACCGTAGAACCAATTTTATAGTAAATTAAATTCCCAACAAAATTGTTCCTATAAAAATTTACAATATCTCGTTTTGTTTACGAGATATTTCATATTTTTTCCAGATATCACCATCTATAATCTTCATTTTCTCATCTTCTCAGCTGTTTATCTCAAAAATCATAAAGAATTTTGAAATAAATCATTGAACCTATTTTATAGAGAATTAAATTTCCTAAAAAATTCCTCTTATAAACATTTCCAGTATCTCGCTTACTTTTCGAGATATTCACTGATAAAAAAAAAAAGTATCATGTTTTATAGAGCAGTAAAAAGTCGAATCGAGTCAAGAACGACCAAACAAGACGTGAGTTTTGAACGTGTGACAAAAAAATCTCACATGTATGTGTGTGTGTGCGCATATAACATGAAGCGCATACAGTAACCTTCACGTCATTTATATTTATTATTATAATTTTTATCATAATTTATAATCCAACAAACAAGCATAATGGTGCAGTGCGACGATAATGCGTGGGTAAACACGTAGGCTCCCACAAAGGAGAAGGTGGAAGAACATCTAACAAATGCGGATACGTAATAATCTCGCCTAAGCGTGACGACGAGGTTGCGAAAGTGCGCGCGCCACGTTAGGTTTTGTCTTTCGCAATGGTATGTGAATTCACGGAGAACAGCATACGCCGGACAAGCCGTTGAGCAAATGTGAATTGTATATATATAGATATAGATATATATATATATAGGTTTAATAAAAGCCTATGTCCCTTCTAAACGCGTCGCGTCTGCTTTCCATGGCTTTTCGTGAGTAACTGATCACTACTACACTCTTTATGACCCAATGCGGTAATTATGACTTTTCGAGGGGCTACCAATTTACGTGACCTCACAGACGTACCAAATAACTATCTGAAAATTCCGGGATTTACTCATCGATTATTGTCTGTGTGTGACTCAGCGAAATTTCATCCACGATTAAACTATTTTTGTTCTCTTGCCCAACGACCCATCATGTTGACAATAAGTATGTGACATAAAAAAATTGTTTAAAAGCCTTGAATCGTCCATTTTTTAGAGTGATTGTGAGCTTTATTTTCGAATAATAGACAAATTAAATGAAAATTTTAATAGGTACACGGTAGTTTTTTGTCATTGTCTCGATAACAATTGAAGATGTGATTTTTTTATATAATACCTTTTTTATTGAAAATTTTCAAGCCTACAAAAAAGGTTTTTAGGATAAATTCGATAAGTTTCATGATATTCAAGATATCGCTAAAAATTGCTTTTTCATATGTCCCAAATTCATCTTAGGAATATTTTAACATAAATAAAACGTAAATAATAATAAAAATTCACTAACATTTCCAGCAAAATTAGCATTCAAGTTGCGCCAAGGAAAAAGTCTTCTGTCAATCATTCAATTGTACAATTTTCTTACAGTTTTCAAATGCACATCCGCGTCATTTATGATGGAAAATACTCTCTGGCAGAGCTCAACAAGAAGAATATAAGAACCTTGGCAATACTCTGCAAGCGAGAGAGGGGAAAGAGAACGCGAGTCGAATAATTTTCGTCGGGGCTTCCGGCGTGACGATGGAGGTGTTGAGAAGACGTGGGGCTGGCTCTGATGCCGAAGGACGTGTCTGCCTGTTGCAAAAAAAAAAAGAAAGAAATATTCCCGAATCGAGTTGTCGGCCCGAGGGGGAAAAATTCGGGGAATACGCGGATATAGCATCCGCACGCAAAAAAAACCAAGTAAAAAAATGAATTGATATCGATCAGAATTTTTTTACGTTTATGTGATGCGTGGAAATGTATGTGAGTCCTTATGCACACATTTTTCCCCACGGGCGAGGCCACGAGTTATCGATTTGTCACGGCGAAGCACCGGAAAGCCGGAAGCGCTGAATCTGGGCGACATAACGATGGCCTTATTGCCACGTCGCATACATTCGCGTCTGATATTTATTACACTATTGCTTCGTTACACCACTGGACATAACTTTTTCTTGCCCTAGGGTACAACTGCACTCAAGTGGTCGCGTTAATACATACAAAAATGTCGGAATAAAATTATGCTTTCTAAAAAATTTTTTAAAAATCGTTGCCAATGGGTAATTATCCATTTTTTCTCTTTTAGTAATTTTAGTGACATTAATTATTCATTTAGCGACACCTGATCGACGTAGGTTATTTAAAACACGAAAAAGAAACGAGTTTTATAAATATCAATGAGGAAGAATATTTTTTATCATCGAATATCTCGAAAACTAAGAGAAATATTGTAAATTGTTATAAGAGTAATTTTGTAGAGAATTCAATTTCCTACAAAACATGTTCTATAGTAAACATCAAAATTTTCAATACTTTTCGAGATAAATAGTGAAAAAGATAACGTGCATCAAGGATAATCTAAAAAAAAATCGTTTTTTCTTGGTTTTTCGGATTGTTAATTTTTAAATAAAATTTTATATTTAACCCCCATATGAGAATAGTTCAATGGTGAATAAATGATCAAGACAAAAGGAAAAATATTTTTAACGGATCTGACCCGCTTTGGATATTTATAAGGTTGGCGATGCGAAACTCGGTCGATTTCGGGTCATAGAATGTGAGAATCTAGTCTTCTTTTTCCCTCAGTTGGAGAGAGAATATATATAAGACGGATCGATATCCGTGGTAAATCGCGCATCCGCCCGGGGCAACTCTCGACGCGAATCGTGACGATTCGCTAAACGGGACGAGACCGGTTGTTGTTGTTGTTGTCGTCGTCGTCGTCGTCGAGGAAGAGGACAAGTTTTCGAGTTGATCTTTTCCTTCTTCACATCTGTAACCGCTTCTGCCATTGCTCGCGATGGAATGGCCACGACGACGACGACGACGACGACATAAAATGGCGGGGAAGAAAAAGCGCACACGCAAATATATAAGACAAGCCCGGTGGCCGTCGGCCAACTCTGCGATTTTCCACGTTTGCCCAGCAGGCGTGTTCCCTTCAAATCGTCGAAATATTGCCAACTGCAATCGATCGCCCTGGCGCACTCTGGCACCCGCGCCGCGAGCTCTTTTTTTTATCTTTTACACTTTATTCTCATTCTCATCTTACTATAGACTGCATTCGCAGAAGTTTGTCTATGATACAAACACTCCTGAGAAGTGTACACGCGTGTGATGACGGAGACGATTTTTTAAACTGAAAAATTCTCCTCTTACAAATGATAAAAGACTATAGTGATATAGACCGCATTGTTGGATATCTTGGTATTTTTTCAAGTTGCTTGTTAACATGATGCGTATAGGGATTTTTAAGAAGCATCACTGAACATTTTATCGTTCCGAATTTTTTTTTTTTTTTTTTTTTGCTAAATGAGGTTCCTGACTTAATTCAAGTAGCTTAACTTTTTTTAGCGACATCAAAGGATGAAATTTTCCTAGAAAAATCCTTTAAAAAATGTAACTTGCAATTGTGAGAAATTTAGCAATTTTTAGAGGTAAAAAATATATTGTCAAAAAGTGGAATGAAAAAAAGTCTTTAAATTGCGAATTTTCTAGGGCAAATAGTGAGAAAAAGGAGCTTTAAGTCGGTTACTTGAAGACGTAACGTGCAGGAGTGTCTGAAGTGGGTGCTCGTGACTTTTTGGCTTTCAAAAAAGTCTGACGTGATTATATGATTTCTTCCATGACGGACGTACTTTCGCCAAGGAGGGGAATACGAGTTTTATTCATACGTGATTCACGCGCTTCAACGCCGAGAGAAAAATTACTCAGCTTAATGGATGACGACGCACTCTCGGCGATTCGCATCCACAGACCCGATGCCAAGTTAAAAGTCAGTTGCACAGGTACATATATATGTAATAACCATCGGTACATAAAGCGAAACGACGACGGCGCGATGACGATTCCAGGCCACGCGCGTATATTTTCTACCACAAAAACACCCAGGATTAACTTTGCCCATAAATTATTTTGGGTTGTGCTCCACTTTCGCAGGCGCATGGTGAAGAAAACGGAAGGGGAAAAGCCAATATTCCCACGGCAACCGATAATAGTCGCGTGATAATCCATGAGAGATGGAAACGTGTCGCCAGATTGAATTTTTCCTTTCTACAAACACATGTGAAAATATGCCCAGTCATCTAGAGTAAAAAAAAAAAGAGAAAACATTTTCCAATTTTTCAATTACTCGGCAAATATTATTACTATGGAAAATTATGCTATTGTTAATTCGTTATTGTATTTGCATGTGTTATATTGACACAACAGAAGTGACAAAAAAAGTGACAAATTTAAAAAAAAGCCAATAATTTTAATTGCAGATATCTTCAAGGATAAACATTGTTAATTTTTATCGCAACTGTGATTTTTTTTCATTATTTGCACGATTACAACATCGAAAAAACTTGAAAAAAATTCAAAAATACAAATTTTTATTTTGCAAAAAAATTCTCCAATACAGAATTTTTTTGATAATAAATTTAAGACCTCAAAAATGGTGCCAAGGACACGAGACAGTTTTTTTCAATTTTTTTACAGCCAAACATCAGATTTAAAGCAATTTCGAATAATTATCCATTTTCCAACTAAACAAAATTCGCAATACCTCAAAAAATACTAACTTTAGAACATACTTCTAAAGGACAATTTTTGTAGTTCATACGATTCCCTACAAAAAAGTTCATTATCAAAAAAATCCTAAATCGCCTATATTTCACAAGTTAACTCCCACCAAAAAAAAATCATCAACTTTCTTCCAAAATAAAAAAAATTTCCATTATTCCCAAGCCCCAAAAAGTCCTCACCCTAAACTCCAAAATACCCCAGATTCCTCAAAATCCCTTCAATAAAAAACCAAAACAAAAAAAAACCACTCGTCGCCATTTTTGCCTACGAAACTTGCGTTCAAAATATTCGGGGCTTCAGAGAGCGAGCATTCCTGGAAGTTGAGAGTTAGTAAACGCGGTCGCCAGTAGGGCAAGTTAAAAAAAATGAATGTAAAAACAAACAAAGGGAAGCAGAAGAAGCAGCAGCAGCAGCAGCAGAAGCAAACGTACATATGGACGTGGTGGGCGAAAATGGCTGCGGATTCGGGGGCGTGTTGGAGCGACAAACGTAACATAATACAACGCGTACATGATGAACAAGGAACATATATCTGGCTGGTATTCAGTGCAGCCGGTGTACAACGGTGCTGGATAGGACAAGGATAGACAAGAATCGACGTGCAGATATCCGCAGAGAGCTCGTGACAACGTGCTTGGAGGCATTAAGCAGCAAAGTCATTGAAAATATACTCAATAATAAAATTTTTTCCATGTAATATTCATGAGATTTAATTGAAAGCATATATCTACGACCTGGCCGCAGGTTTTTCCAACGCTCAAGGGGACTCGTAGAGGCACATGGCTGTGCATTAGATCGTGTATGAGTGCACACGTGAATTTTAGAAAAAAATAAAAACAAAAAAAAAATGGGGCCAAGCCCTGAATGCGAGCGTATATAGTCGCACACATATACACGGGCGACAACACAACAAAGCCGTTGCTTTCACATCTAGAGGCTTCTCCACGGATGTGCGCAAATTTTTCGGCACGTCCATTACCACATAGTGTGCCAAGCACTGCCTCTTCTGCCCTTTTTAGTATATATGTACATGTATTTTGGAGTATCGTGGCCTAAATGCACCTCTACTCTGAAAGAAGCGAATGAGGATGCAATTCTTTTTTTATTTTTTCAAAATGCTTTTCAGAGTCGCCAAAGAATATTTAAGGTGAAATACCAGTCGCGTGATTATTTTTCTTTACAATTTTTTATTTTATCCAAGTTTCCAACGGAAAAAACTAATTTAAGGGATAAATAAAGGATTTTTTGAAAATTATAACATCTTGTTTAGATAAAAAAAAAACATTTGATGACAAACCCATTGAAAATCTTGTCATTTTCGTGACTTTTTTAGTGATAACTCCGTAAATATGCAAGATATCAAAAAATGTTATAAGAGATAAATGATAGAAAATTAAATTTTCTACATAAAACATTAAATAAATTTTTTTGTGATTCACTCAGTTTTTGAGTTATTACTAATTTTTAAAAATTCGTATTTTTTAAAATATCACGAAAAGAAAGCAAAAAAAAAAAAATATTTTACTTGCTTTCTAGGCGTTAATGACGTGACATATTTCTAAAATATGTTTGTGGTGAATTATAATTTTTATGGAGAATATATGTTCTATAGAAAAATTTAAACAAAAAGATTTTTATGTATTCAAGGACATTTGTCAATACTTCACGGGATATTTTTGTTGTTTCTCACTCATGCAAATTAAAATTGTCCATCCGAAAGATGAAATCATTCGTATACAATTGTAAAACGCGCGAATAACGATAACGATCGCTAAATACATTGACAGAAGGTCATTGCGACACACTTGGTAACTGTGAATTTCAAATTGTGTTATATACATTTGTGGAAAGAAAAAAAAAAGTTAAATTTCTATAAACTCATGATCTAACTCGTACTTCATCCTAAATCTTTGTCAACTTAAAATAAAAAAAAATTAAACAATAGAATAAAATGAATTTGTTCACGAATCGTTTGCATTTTGCCAAGAATCATGTTCTGCTCAATTTCATCCACCGTTTCTCTATTCTCTGGCAGTTTTTTTCGGACACGCCCGTGAACATTGTAGATTTCATTGTTTAGATGCAACAAAAATAAAACTAGAAATAGTTAAAAAAATATCTCGGTAGAAAAATTCAATCAAAATTTTTTTCAACCATTTTTTTACGTGCATGACAAAGAAACAAATTTTCTAAACAAAAATAAAAAACTTGAATGCAAAAAATTTTTATTTTTTTTTTTAATCTACGAATTAAATTGAAAAATGTGTAAAAAAATTTTTATGGAAAAATATCCAAAAATCAATGAACTGGATATTAAATAATGAAAAATTCAATTTCAGAAGTTTTTTTTTTTTTTTAATTTAGAAATATCAATTTTCGAAAAAAAAGGTTTAAATTGTCGATTAGAAAAAAAATTTATAGAATCTTTTAATTTTTTAAAACTTGTATAAATTAAATTATAAATAAAAAAAAAGCAAGAAATGTTGAAAAATAACTTATTTCAACTCAATATTTTTGGAGTATTATTCTCAAATCGGCTTTTAAAAAAGTTCATTCAATTAACTCGACAAATTAAACGATTTCATCACATCTGACGAGGGGTAATAACTTGATAGAATAAAAATAAAATATAAAACCAAGATTAATTACACGATTGAACAAAATTAAAGACATCAGCAATAAGATTTGTTGGGAACGAAAAAAAAAAATACACGCACAATCACATTTTAGAGGAAAAAAAAATTAAAACGTCATTCAAGTGTAACTGATAAAAACACTTTAAAAACGACGAAAAAAAAAATTAAAAACTCCCAAAAATACCGAAAAAACTTCACATCAATGAAAACAAAATTAATGACACATTGAACTATCAAAAACACCTTGAACACACATCTAACTGATATAATAAGTTTCTAAAAATAAAATTCAATTTAGAAACAGCCGCGTCTAAACTTAAATAATTACGAAACTGAACTGAAATACCTCAACAGTGGACCAAGTTAAGGCTTAAAAATACCCCATCAATACATACTAACAACAAAAAAAACTAACACTCAAACTAATAAGTATTTTTTTCTTGCGCAGTAAATCAAAAAAATATTTCATTTACCATATGACAATCCTATTTCCAGTGAGAATACGTCATACAAAATCACTCTAACCACACACTGAAGCCAACACAATGACCAAATTAATCCTCCTAACAGCCTTAACTCGCAAAAATTTCCCATTCTTCAACAAACCCTAATTAAATCACACAAAACAGAGAGAAAAAAAAACAGTCATCTCCCGTTAGAAATAGCGAAATTCATCAGAAAACCACCATTTTATCGAACTGAAAAAAAAACTGCCGTAACGCGTCACTGAGTTCCAGGATAAAAAAAAAATTTCTTCAAAGTCACTGCGAGGCAATTCACGCGTTCATAAGCGTGAGACATAAAAGACAGAAGCATGAAATAAATACGAAGCGTCGCTAGCTAAATTGCAGCGTCGACACGTTCACAAAAATGTAAATCTCACAGCCATCACAAAGCGAAGGTAATTTCAAAATTCCATTCTCTGCACACACCACACCAATATATTCAACTATAAAATTTAAATAAAGATCTATCTGAAAATCCCTCAGAATAAAATTCAAAAATACTCAAACGTGAAAATTTTCAACTAGTAAACGCTGCAAGCGACGGCACTGACAGAAACAAAAAGAAAAAAAAAAGAAAATACTAGCAACAGGATACGATTTATAAATAGCTGATGAACTATTTCGAGTTAAACTGAGGCACAGAATAATATTCCCGCAACCCGCAGTAGCCGTCCATTTTCACTTTCCCAAGCTACGGCGCGGGCCCCCAACAAAGGACACCAACTATACACTGACGACACTAAAAATACACAGGATCCTTAGAGCCTGACAAAAAAATTCGCGAGTGCGGGTGGAAAACATGGGCGTATAATCTGACGTACATCACACACACACACACACACACACACACACACACATACACTCGGTCGGTAAGTTGGCGTAAAAAAAAAGTGAAATAAAATGGGCGAACCTGGAAAATTTGTGTGGGCCTTGATGTCGGATGTTCACGTCGAGTCAACGTGCACTGGCACGAAAGATCGTCGTTGGAGCACGGCGTAGTCACATCCCACAAGGGCTTGTGATTTTTACCAAGCCACAAAAAACACAGTATTATCCACACAACCCAGCGTTTTCAGCACTAAACACACGATCAATTTGCCTTGCAATCCAGCACAAGATATTCCGTAGTCTCCTTCACACACTTTTACATGTAAAATACAATATAACGCACATCCGAGACCATAAGAGACTTATTCGCAGGTGCTTCCCGCGGACACTTTGGTGCAGACGCGAGAGAGGAAACAAAAAGACGCGATGCAGAGCGAGTGATGGGGCGAGAGAGAGAAAAAGAGAGAGAGAGAGAGAGAGAGAGAGAGAGAGAGAGAGAGAGAGAGAGAGAGAGAAAACCGACTTGCAGGCAGACAAAAGCCAACCAAACAGAGAAAGAGACAAAGGTTGTTATGCATTTGTATGTATAAATGTATGTATCAGCATCCTGCGTGTGAAAAGGACGCAAAAACCGTTGAATGATAAGATGGCAAGCAGAAATACACAAACATTGGCATGGGTTAGTTGATATCTGGGCGTTTCAACGTCGAAATGTCGTCGCCGTCGGTGCACATTTTATTTCATCATTTTTTTTTCACTATAGAAAATGCGCGCAGTCTGCACACTTGAATACAGCACAAACTAAACACACACTGATGTTGTGGCGATGCAGCAGCAGTAGCAGCAACGACGACGACGACGACGACGACGATCATGGGAATAACAGCACATTTTGACTCTATATGTATTATTTATCCTCACACTGTGCAATTAAACTCCGTACGCGTATATTCCTGTGGTAGGTGGCCGAATTGGGTGCGCGTTCGGGCCCGTGGGTTTTCAGGGCCGCCAGGTTAACGTCACGGAGAGAGAACACACACCGACACAACCATAGATCGAAACACCGTGGACGGACGGACGTAAGGACGGACGGACGGCTGGCCGGGCGAGGCGTGAGACGGGAGGGGAGATGCACGACGAAAGCGTCTGGATAAGGGACGCCGAGAGTGAGTGAGACGACGCGCTAGCGCAGCTTGTGCCAGAGCGAGACAAATACTGTGAGCCGGGGTAGGAGAATGGCCGCGCAGGGGCTGCGGAGAGGGGGGTAGTTGCCGCAACCCAGGCACGTCCCAACGCGGGGCCCCAAAAGGCGCAACTCACTCACAATCTTATACTTCTCTCAAAACAAAGGAAAAAAAAAAAACAAAATTTTGCACCCTTTTATCAAATCAACAAAATACTAACAAAAACACGATGTAAAATTTGTAAAAATTTTTTGTGAAATATTGACAGTCTGGCGAATTTTTTTTGGAGCATTTTTTGTTGTTTTATAATTGTAAATCTTGTGGTTAATATGGAAAATTACCTGTAGGAATAATGTGACATACAGGAGAAACCCGTGGACGATACTTTTGAGTTAAACTAAAACGCCAAGTGAAGTTTGCACAGGCTCGCGCGACTTAAAGGGGATAGATCGCTTTTACATGTATATTTCCTACCGTCGGCTACTACTTGGACGACACAAACCACGACGAGGCCTCATGATCAATCAAATGGCGATGGAAACAAGCGATTCCATCGGGCCATGTTTCCTTGAATATTGTATATACGAGACGGGTAAAATGTAAATGGTAGCTGTAATCAATTCCTTTACGTGTGCTACTGTGGAAGGTCTTGCAGCAGAAATAACCCCAACTGTACAAGTGTATAACCCACAACGACTACTTCAGACAAGAAGAACATATTTTTTTTTTTTTTTCAAAAAAATGGTCATATACAGGATGAAAACGGCTGTTACTTGGTCCAATGAAGCAGGACGATTATATAGAGTTCACGCGATTTTCTTCTTCCCCCTTCTCCTTGGGCCCTCGCCGGCCACCATTTGCTCGTCCAATTGCTCTTTATCGTGCTCTCATTGCGCCCGTTTTCTTTGACTCGACAAGATCGCTTGTTTTTTTCCTTTTTTTTTGCACTCATATCTCGCAGCGTGCATACCCGGATATAACTTCATCGATCGGCAGTGTGCTCGTGTCTGCTGGATATAAAGTCGCGGGCCCCTACAAACTTTTAGCGAAAGTTTGCAACGCCATAAATTGTCATGCAAAAAAAAAAACCAACGAAATAAATTCTATAATAAAATTCAATAAATTTTCTCGCGTTTAGATATTTACAGGGGAATTGACGAATTTTGCGGAAATGAGTCGTCAGCCGTGAGACGTGGCATGCGAAGAATTTTTCGTCAGAAAATATATAATGGGTATGTGTAGTGTATAGATACGGGCCTGGGATCTCGGGCGCGAGCTGATGGCTGGCGCGGTGGGGACGGGAGAGAGCGCGGCTGATCCCGGTTGTGGAGGGGCCGTGGCTTAGTAGTTGTTCGCGGGGTCTGTATGCCGTTGGGAGAGAGGGGAGAGGGCGAAACAAACGAACGGCGCGCGTAGCGCTTGGCTGCGCGGGAGGGAAACGCGCAGTGTTGGCAACAACGCGATGATGACTTGGCAACGGTGCACGAGGGGCTCACGGACGCGGCAGCATCGACCAACACAGGCACGACAGGCTGCGCCGGTGAACGGCAGGCCGGAGAAGGAAAGAATCCCGTTCTGTGCCGAGTGAGAGGATCGCGCACGCGACGGAGATGCACGGATGAAACGCGAAGAATAAGAAACGACCAGAGCAAAAGATGGGTCGCGCAACTTTTCCATCAATCTTTCAAAATTTTCAGCAACAATCCGAGCCCACATACATTGCTCCATTTTTATATAACTTTTGGCAACCATGCACTAATTAGCGCCCATTCCAACGCCCGAGTTTTCTTTTTTGTCTGCTCTGAAATGGAGATTAGACACTTGGCGGCGAAGGGGCCGAGTCGATAACTCCTGGGGACGGATGCATAATATTATTTCTGGCTGGAGTTTAGCACCCAAGGTATATAGGTAAATGAATCTGCAATGGTCCATCCAATTGATCGCCAAGCGGGGGAATTCAAATTCGAGATAATCTTATATCCAATCCGCCATCTTGAATACACACGTTTAATTGGATAGCTTATTAACTCTCGAGTTTAGGAGAAATATTGTAGAGAGCTTTTTTCTTTAAAATTTCATTTCACAAATTTTTTATTTAAAACTTTTTTCCCTAGCATTATTAGTTTAAAAGTTATTTATTTTTTAGTACACACAAAATGATTTTCTTAGTTCAAAAATTCACATTTTTGATTATAACTCCTGAACGGTTAATTTATATCAAAAATTCTATTCTATCAAATTTATAGAGCATTAAATTACCAATATTTTTTATTCTAAACTTTTTTCTCGAGAATCGATAGTTTAAAAGTTACTCTCTGTTATTGAGCACAAAAGAGTTATACTCTCAAGTAAAAAAATGTCTATTTTTGGTAATATCTCCTAAAGCGTTGGTTTTAATGAAAAATTCAATTTTATCAAATTTGTAGAGCATAAAATACCGAATATTTTTCTTTCAACTTTTTTTCTACTTATCATTTATACCGAGATATCGCGTGGCAAATAGCTTCGCTTACTCTATTGACTCGAAAAAACACAATAACGCGCATCTAATGTAAAAATAGAATATTTAGGAATAAATAACGGAGGAAGCTGTAATCTCCTAAATGCCCAGGTGAGCATTAGGACCTTTTTTAAAAAAATCGGCGTAGATTAATTCGTTTTTTTAGGTTATCGGGCACGTTATCGATTGGAGATTTATCATTGCGAATGTTATCGTGATTTATTCGCGCTCGTTAGACAGGAGATAATGGACGAATGGCGTGTCAAGCCGCACCTTAGCCTGCGATGATCCGCCGTCGCGTTGCATCAACTGCAATTGCGTTAGGCGGTCGCGAAAGGCGGATGCTAAGCAAAAAACCCGGGCAAATAATAGATTGGTGAATGTTTTCTGACGTGGTCGCGTTGATACATTAGTCATTACGTGACTGAAACTTCCGCGAGCACAGCTGGGAAATTCTTTTTTTTTTTCGCACTCTAGGTCGACACTCATTGATAGCGATTGTATCGTGCGCTTTTGATGATCATTTATTCTCCGTCAATTTAGCCGCTTGTTCTGCTCTCTGCGCCGTCCTTGACAGAGTGCGATGGTCTATACGCGGGAAAAAAAAGTTTACGTGTGTGCCTCTCGTCGGCCGTTTGGTCGTGCGTACATATATTTGTGGATTGTGTGACTCAGACGCGCAGCACAGCGCATCTGGTGGGAGATGCGCTGGTAATTAAACGCGTTCAGGCAAATACAAGTTCTCGGAAGACGAGCTTTAACATGGACAATGCTTCTAATGTGGCTCCTGGGTATATTTATACGTTTTGAAAAAAAATCCCTTGATGCGAGTATATATGGGATCGGACGATGGATTCCGACGAATTATTGAAACTAAAGCTTCCGCTGACTGTATTTATGTATTTGGGAAAAAAATTTACGTGCGTGAGATTTTTTAGCTTGAACATTATTTTATACTGGCAGCTGATAATTTTGAAACATGTGATTTTTTTATATAGAAAAAAAAAATCGTAAAAATAGCCGAAATGTTGTATCTTTATCAAGATATATATTTTTCTGATAAAAATTCTTTTAATAGTTTGATTTATTGTGTTTGGATTTTTTTTTTCAATTTATTATATATAGATAACAGAGCTTTAATTGTGAGAGAACAGAAAAATCATGAAAAAAATTTTTTTTATCGAATTTTTAAAATTTTTAGGTGGATATATTTTTCAAGTGATTTTTTAAAAGTAATTCGAAAATAATTAAATTCTAATCAAAATACCCCATAAAAATTCAATCAAAAATTCAAATCTAATTTCCAAATATTTTGGATCTTTTTTTCTCACTTAAAAAATAATAAAAACATCGTCAAAATAGATTTTTAAAAATTGAATAAAATTTTATTCCACATAAATAATTTAAAAAAAAAAAAACAATTTACCAGCTATTTTAAATCATTTGATCTTTTGAAATGATAAAAAAAATTTTTTTCATTTTATGATTACCAGATGGTGCATGTGTAAATCCGAAAAATAAAAACCCAAATTTCCAAAAAAGTTTCTCAGCCACCACCTTATTGCCTCTAAATTTTAAAATTTTCTATATAAAATATTATAGTCAAAAAAACAAGTTATAGTCTGAATAAAAATATATATGGAATAATTATGTAAAGCAAGAAATTTTAGAAAAAAAAAAACCAACACCTGATGACAATTTTCAACCTACGTATACAGAATACCTAATACTTGATGTAAACGCAAAAATATGTGCATACATGACCTAAAACCGCGTGTGCACGAACTTGAAAGTCGCGGTTATACAATATCGTTATCTCAGAGAGTAGTGAATTTCATAATCCACGCTGGACTTGATTGCGCGCGATACAATAATAGAAAAGGCAAATATAAAATGGTGCAATCGAGACAAACTAGGACTTTATATACTGTATGATCAGAAATAAAGCCTTGTGGAGAGTAAACGCGCGTTATCTGAGATATGCAAAACGTCGAGATGGCCGATGAGATAGGCTTCTCATTGTGCACGAGCGCGGCGGCCATTTTGTTGATTTGAAATCTGCGCAGGATACGCGTTCATCGCGATCAAAGTCGTCGGTACCCTATTCGTTATACTCGCTGACCCTGCCCGGGTCGTGCGAGTGCCCTTGTGTGGCGGTAATGCCCCTTCCCCGTGTACAGGTCCTATCCTAACAGCGCTCGCGAGACACTGCTGCGAGGGTCGGCGCAGAGTAGCGATGCCAGAGATATAGCGAACCCTCGCCGAAACGCGATAGTCGGGAAAGAAACGCTCCGCGTCAATATAATTTTACTAAACACATTTTTCGACTCATCAAAAAAGGCTTGAAAAGCTTATCTTTCAATTTGCAAATGTCCACCGGCCCCGAAAGTAACGCAATCTTGGAAAAAAAACAAACTTCATCGAGTCCTAATATCACAACAACCGTGCGATTTACGCAAAAAATGTTCAGAACCTTTTCGACAGTTTACTAAATTTCCCGTTTTTTTTGTTGATAACATTTTTTTGTATCACTCACTGTTCTCGAGTTGTAGCAATTTTTATCAAATTTTTTCTATCAGACGACGCTAGTTTGGAAAAATAAATTTATCGTGATTTATCACGTACAACGGTGCGTTCTACGCAAAAGATGTTTATAACCTTTTCGATGGTTTATTGAGTTTACTAAATTTTTTGTTAATATCCTAATCAAAATAATTGAAAACTGTTATAAATCCGGAACAGTGGATGGTACAAAAAAAACTGTTGAATATAAAAGATAGGAAATTTAATGATCTATCGGAAAGGTCATATGCATTTTTAATGTAGAATTCACGGTTCGCCAGATATAACGCAGAGATTTTTTTTACTGTAGTAATGGTCTTTCCAAGAGGCTGAGGAACGTTCAGAATTTATAATTCACGATCGAATTCGAGAAAAAAAAAATTTTCTGAACGCAAAATTATGGTTTACGGACAAGAATATAATGTATCTCCTTGCATTGGGCTCTGGCGTAATGCAGGCGCTCGAGAACAAGGGCTTTTCTGCGTGAGGGCAATGCTCAATGGAGGGGCGCCGAGCTATGTGATACATTCTGACTGGAATACCACCTGCATTACCGACAGAACCTGCATCAAACTCTAAACAAAATTTTTTAATTGCAGTTTTAGACGAAAAACATTGCGTTCCCGGAATGTAAGATTAAAGCTGGATATATTCTTCCATATACACCACGTACGCAGAGTTTACTCCAGTTCATTGTATAATTACTATTTTTTAATGCACTTTTATTACTGCCTTCAGAAAACACAAAAAATTGGATTATTTTATCTTAACATTGATAAACGTTAAAAGTAAAATTAAAATTTACTCTTAAAACATTTTCTATTATCTCTCTCAATTACCGAAAGATATCATCATCAGTAAAAAAAAACCATCACAATCTTAATTTTTTTCGTCATATTCAAGTCCAAAAAAACTACATAAAATGTTTGTAAATAAATTTTCATGTTCCATGTTTCAAAAAAAATTTTCTATAAAAATTTATTTTATGGATATTTAACGAATTCAAGCGAAAAAAATATAATACTGTTCTAAAAAATGCGTGTGCCAAAAGAAAAAAAAATATGTATTCATAAAGAAGAAAAAAAAAAATCGTCATTAAAAAATCGCGCATTGAGAATATCATTCAAAAGACAGGCTTTTTATACTTATTCCCTTTTTTCCCCCCCTAAAATGCGACCCACAAAAAAATAAAGCATCAAAACTCGGCCCAGTTTTAAAGAGCATCAAACTATATATCTATTAAAAAAATGGAAACCTGTAATTATTGTCAGAGGCAGGAAGATAGGAAATAGATATCTAGTCAAGTGTAGCAAGGAAACGTCACACAGCTCGGACTGTATGCATGGTCGATCTCGAATTCAAAATGCGACTGTGGCAGAGACAGGGAGTATATTGAGTATATCCAAGGGCGTAGGACGTGGTTTCCGAGAGCGAGTAAACAAGCCCGCTACGTGAAACACATAGCCATATAATATGTATCCGCGCGACACGGCAGCACACTAGGTCTGCCATGAATTTCGCGTCCTTTCTGACGCGCGCGGGTCGTCGAGCGACGGGCGCTGAACCTGAGGCACACGCTGCAAGAGTTAAAACAACAATAGCGCTGATTACTGGACGGCGAAAGGGTGTGGCAGCGCCATTGAGTCGTTACATGCAGGAAGAGAGAGCCCGGGTACAAAGGCAACGAGTGCGACGAGGAAGCACAAACTGCTACGGGGTGGGGGCTAGGATGGGCCAAGGAGGGGTGACCGCCATGGGCGAGACGCAGAGGGGCGGGCAAGGATGAACCACCTTAAAGGCGATAGAACCGAGCGTAAATAATCAATATATCTATCCGTGGAGTGCCAACGAAATTTAAACGAATATGCCGTCGGAAACGAGCAGGCCTAAACATCTCTAAAACGCCCTATCTCAAAAACTTTTGACATTGCGTAAAAAACCTTCAAACAAAAAACATTGGAAATTTAATTATCTTCAATTTTTATTGTAACCATTTTTTTCTTAAGAGCAACCGTTAATAAGATAATTGAAAAAAACAAACGATAATCATGACCTTATGTTTCGGCAAAACATAATAACGTGAAAAATTTTTTAAAAATTTTAATTCTACCGAAAAAAGTTTGAAGCAAAAAAAATTGTAAATTTAATAATCTTTAATCTTTAATTTTTATAATAATCATTTTGTCCCTAGGAGCAGCCATTACCGAGATATTAGAGAAAAAAACGGTGAGTATGTTCGATTAAAATACGATAACGTCAAAAATGTTGATTTAAAAAAAAAATTTTGAGACAAAAAGTTAAGTAAATTTAATTCTAAATAAAAAATATCTCTACAATTTTCACGCTGAGATTGTCGGTTTCTGAGATATCAATCAAACGTTAAAATTTTGTAGTGTTTGTGTGTAGATGGTACACGGATAGGGATGAGAGTTATTTGAGTATTTAATGCAGATGGAACAAAACGTAAAATTTTAAGATTTCGAGAAACGAGTTCAATATTCGAAGTACACACAACGATAACGCACGCACTAGATAACACGAGTGTATATACCTGCCGACTTGAATCGCGTTTTTATCTCGTTAGAGCGGAAAAAACATGGATGACTAATGCAGTTATGAATTGTATCGATCAATGTTGGTCATAAAATTCGATATACTTGCAATAATAAATTGCTATAGGTATACATACTGACAAGAATGGCAGTGAAATTGATTTTTAAGATGGATGCCGATGACTCTATCGCACTTTAAGCTTAGAGTCAACGTAAAATAGTTGGTATTTGATCTTTTATTTGATTTAATATCCTCAAAAATTTCAATATCTCACTGTTTTTTTAAAGCTAAAGAGTGATTAATTGAATATTTTAGAATATAGGCAGAAAAATGGCGGATTCGCAAGCTTCGAAAATTCTTTCCGTATCGATTGATTGAATTTGAGTGAAAAAAATTCGACTAGAAAAATTTTCAAGTCTTATTCGTTAAAATCAAGTTATAAATTAATGTTGAAAAGTACTTTGGCAATCAACTAGCATACGCTGGAGACGAAATCAACGGCAACAGCGCGTGATACAGCTCACATCATAGACAGAGATATCTAGAAGTAAGAATCAACACGCTAAAGATGATACCGCGCTGTTGCCGATGATTTTTCGAGGCTCCAAAAATGATTTGCCAAGTTTTTAAATTATTGTTGAATAAATAAAGTTATTAAAGAGTGATAGATTTTAGACAGCGAGAGAGAAAGAGAAAAAAAAATATTTTAGACGCTCATAATCATAAGTATCGCTCCAACCTTCGTAAGCTGCTCGTTCATGTTGTGGAAGTAGAGAAAATGATTGCTGGACTGCAGTGGCAGGAAATCAACTGCTTGCACCCGGGAGGTCGAAGTTGAAGTGAACTGAGCTGGGGCAAAGACGAGAACTTTATTTCAAAAAAGTTTGCTTGAACGGTTATTAGTCGGCTGTGGAGAGAGCGAGTGGCGCCATTACGCATTTTTGTCGCGCAGCGCCACCGTGGTGAAATAGGGAACCTTCCCAAGTCACCGATACTGCAGATTTAAATGTTTATTCTACAAACATTATTTAAAAAATATATATCGTGTCACTAATGCTAGAAAAAAAAATTTTTTCATCGATATTTCGATAATTGAGGTTTTCGAGATTTTTTTTTAAATTGAAAATTTTACAAAATCGATAATATCTTGAAAATTATGGGAGATACAGAAAAACTTTATCTCACATTTTTTGTAAGAAATTTAATTTTTTACAATTTAGTACTCATAACATTTTTTCGTATCTTGTTTATTTATCGAATTATCGTTAAAAAACTAAAAAAAAAAAACCATAAAAAATAGAGTCATGAAGATTTTTGAGGGGTAAAAAAATCAGAACAATTTTTTTATTTCACCCAAACTAATCTTTGATGCATAACATGGATGAAACATAAATCCAGTGTCGTTAATTTTGAGATTTTTAGCATTAGTGACGCGATGTATAAATACGAAATTATTTTTTAATATTTCTGCATGAGTTTACTGACATTGTTTACACACCATTCATTTAACGGGATATTTTTTGCAATATCTTTCGACAAATCAACGTGAAAATTAAATTTCATTGGTTGACTCGAGTCCGCAAAGTCAAAAAATTTGTACAGTGCATTTAGGGCAGCAATTTTCACCGCATCCTCAATAGTGCTCTCAGTTCCTGAATGAAATAATCTTTTTTAGACATCAAAAGTACTCCCAAGTAGCCTATAGATATTTACCTGATGAAATAAACTGTTTGTTAGTGTACAGTCCAATATGATAAACCGGAACCACAGTCGTGGCTCCAGATTGTCGGATGATCCGTGGCTCTGCCGGCTCTTGGCCGTCTTTAACTAGAATATTATCCAGTATTTCCAGCGGATTTTCCGGGCACCACAATTCTTTAAGGTCCCTGTCGCCCAGCACGGCAATTAAAAAATCCCTGACGAATATACCGGCGTGTGTTTCGTCCACACTTTGCGCCAATGCGGCGACCAGAGCGAAAAATGTGTTGGCCAGAGTTTCCTCAGTCGGAGGATATTCCTAATTAAGAAAAAATCACATTAGAGCCTTTACTTGTAACTAAAAAACACCTGAAAGCTTTGTAACCTCGGATAAAATTATATCTTTGGTTCCAATGCACCGTGAGCTGTTGGCGACGACTTCACCTGTCATCAAATGGTCGTGCAGTGCCCTGGAAGCCGAGTAAAATTGTTAAATAATTTTTTCTTCAATGCTATGAAGGTAAACTTACATTATACACTCATGTGGGGTGCGGGGCAACGCCAATCCCAGCCAAGTTTTGATAGTATTCGATGTGAGAATCTTCCCATCCTCAACAAGCTGTCGATTGTGACCGATATTTAGGATTGGTTCCTCGATACCGACACTCCTCTGCCTCTGTTCCTCCTTCAGAATGTATGAATGATGTGTGAGAGCTTGTGACAAGAGCTCCAGGTCGAATTTCTCCTTGAGTCTGTGGTTAAATGCGTAAATCTCGGCTTCATAGTTCCACTCTAAAAATCCACTTTTTGGAGGATCTTTTGGAGGAGGATTTTCCAGGGCTTTTTTGCGACTAGATATTTCAATGTATGCAGGTCTCATCCATCTTTCGAAGCCTCGACGAGCTGCCAAAAACACACAAATTGAATACCAACTCCCGCATTTTATTCCAATGCATGCAGCTCTTACCTGTCACACTGAGACAATTCGATTTTTGCACTTGAATCAGCAAGCGAGTACTTGAACGTAGCACATTCATTTCGTTTTGTTATGTAGGCGAATAATTGTTAATTTATGTAAATGTACATGAGCGAACAGCGGCTCGTCTACAACAGTCAGCTGTGTGAAAGTGAGGTTACGTTGCGCTCGAGAGGAGAGAATGCGCGTCCGAAAAGCTACGCGTGAACCTTCTAAATTCAAAAATCATACGCTTAAAAAAATACTATTCGGTCGCGACTCTCGCTTTAATAAATGCCTATCCAGCCTTCAGTGCTTTAAAATCAATTACATTATCACCTTTATTTACTTTCAACCATTGGATTGCATGAGTTAATCCAACGCATGCTTCAATGGGAGTAACAATGGTCTGGTCATCTGGTTCCTCCACCAAGTATGTGGTGCATGGAAATTTTTTTTTTGACAAAAAAATTTTGAATCTGCATAAAAGAACAGGTTAAATTATTATTAATGACACATCGCAAAATGATATAAAAAAATGCTTATGTAAAAAAAGTCTGAAACAGAGTGAAAAATTAGAAAACGAAGATGATAGCCTGTAAACAAAAAACAGAACGATTAAAAAGACTTATAATAATAATATATAGATGCGAATGAATTCTGAAAAAAATAATATAAAAAATCTTAAAACGAGAAAATTATTTATTAAAATAATGATGGACCTGCGAACAGAAAAAAGAAAATTAATAGATTTTGAATTGAAACATCTAATAAACATAATAAAAGTAATATTACAATCATTTATTATTAACAATACTCATCTCTATAATTTTTGGCCTGTGATAAATGCATAAATTTTTTACCTGTTAGATTCAAATTTTTCGTAAAAGCAAAAAATACAGAAATTTTTATATTTGAATTTTTACATATATTATACACGTATTTTTTTCATATAAATAAAATCAATATACAAATTGAATTAAATCACTCGAAAATAGCAATAATTACGTAGCATGACGGTTTAATGAATCACTTGCTCCATAAATAACCATTAAAAATCATTGCTCCGCAAAAATTACATTTTTGCAGTAATTTACTGAATATATAGTCAGTTTTGAGGGTGGGATTTGCTTAGGGGACATTTTTAGTATATAATTTCAATGTCGACAATTGAGTAATGATGGATTTTTATCAGCTTGAATTATTACACTGACAAAATAACGATTCAAACCGACGAAAAACCATAGTTATCATCATCAATTTACATACGCGGAGCTCAAAAAATATGGCTGAGCGGTCTCAATCCGAGACCGACACAGAAACAAGTCACAAAAACAATAATATGAAAGATTAATAAAATATATGATATGCATCGGCGATAGACACACGCATGCACTTATAATAACTGGCTTTACTTATAAACTACGCGATCGCGTCCTCCTACAAGGAACGGAAACGTTTTGAAAAAATCACACTCGCACACATTCTGATTCTATCAAGTGCCCGGGCACTAACTATTGGTTGTTCCCCCTCCCTAGCCGTTGCCCTCAACGAGGGATAAAAAGTCAAATTTCACAAGATTTCGCACGCAAAAAATCAAGTGAAATTGAAGAGTAAAATACTTGCACGTTAGGCATGTACTTTACTCGCTGAAATGCCTGACAAAAATTGGGGAATTGTTGAATGTAATGTAATTGAAAGATTTTACATTTAATTATCAATTTTTAAAAGGCAGAAACAATAATACTTCCGGTTAAAATCATCTGTGACTCGACGCATAAAACAAAAACTACAATTTACATTTTGTTGCGTGCTAATTCGACATTTTGAGGAAGTAAAATCAATTTCTGCGGGTAATATTTAATAACACTACAGATAAATTGAATTAAAATAATTAACATCATTGAATAATCTCCAAAAAAAAAAAA
>MVJL01008017.1:0-23477 GCA_002156465.1 Macrocentrus cingulum
TGAAATACCCCCATAACCTTAAAAGTCAAGCATGTGTTTCGTATAAGTATACATTGTTTTGTGAACCACTTTTGCCCCAAGGTCACCGATGAGGGGGCAGTGAATACTCGTTGAACTAGTTGGACCACATTTAAAATAATAAACCATGAGATGGCGCAAAGGTCTCGCGCCCAAGATACTCTACTACCATATATATAATAAAGTGGATTATATTCATGTAAAAGTATATAATTAACTAGAAAAAAATAAGTAAATTAAAGCGTTGCAGTTATTAACAATAAAGAACAATTAAAAAAAGGTAGTAAAATCCTAGTAGATAGACGGGCTTATTCTTTGTATGACGGTCACTAAACTAAACTTCGAGACGCCAAATTTGAATAATTTTTTTAAATTGTTCCTTCAAATGAAATGATAAAAAGAAATTATCTTTCACACATAGAACTATATTTGTTCATCTACTGGTGCACTTGCCCTATCTCTCTCATTCAAAATACATAGGAGATACGAGGTTTTACCAAAGTACCGTCGATTGATTTTATCATCAAAAATCTGTTCTATGTCTGCTCACGTACAATCTTTGACTATACTATACGATAACATATATGTTTTTACAGTATTGAAATACCCCCATAACCTTAAAAGTCAAGCATGTATTTCGTATAAGTATACATTGTTTTGTGAACCACTTTTGCCCCAAGGTCACCGATGAGGGCGCAGTGAATACTCGTTGAACTAGTTGGACCACATTTAAAATAATAAACCATGAGATGGCGCAAAGGTCTCGCACTTTTGCCCCAAGGTCACCGATGAGGGCGCAGTGAATACTCGTTGAACTAGTTGGACCACATTTAAAATAATAAACCATGAGATGGCGCAAAGGTCTCGCGCCCAAGATACTCTACACCGATGAGGGCGCAGTGAATACTCGTTGAACTAGTTGGACCACATTTAAAATAATAAACCATGAGATGGCGCAAAGGTCTCGCGCCCAAGATACTCTACTACCATATACATCGTTTTTTACTATGTTGTAAAGCATCCTCTTAATTAAAATAAATAAAATGAACATACGTGTGAAGTTAACTGAGTATCGAATTATCGCAAAAATAATACATCGTTTTTTACTATGTTGTAAAGCATCCTCTTAATTAAAATAAATAAAATGAACATACGTGTGAAGTTAACTGAGTATCGAATTATCGCAAAAATATGGTTCATGATTCCTTATTGGTAGAAAAATTGAGGCGAGCGCAGCGCGCAATTCAAAGTTCTAGTAAGATTTTAAAATGCATGCACAGCATTGGTGTGCAGAGACTCAGTCATCCTTAAAAAAATAGTATTTATGTGATAAATTAATCCCGTTTTTTCTTATTTTTAGGGTCCTCGGAAGCCCGAAACATTTTTGGACTTGGCTTCGACAAAAGCCAAATGCAGTTCATTCTGCTAAACAAAACTGCGAGGCGGCCTCCGTTGCTTGTAGACCCTTCTAAACCAATATCAGAAAGGCCTCGATGGCCGAAAGCTTATGACGTTAAGCATTCCACGTATCGAAGAAGAGTAGAAGACGACACTTTAAAAAAATTACGTTGAAATCATCACAGTGATAAAGAACATAATATTTCTATTCCTACTTTTATACTTAAGTTTAATAAGATAAGTTAACTATTAGGAAAGCTGTTTTAATATAATTTGTAATTAGAATATAATTAAGGTACCAAAGATATGTGTAGTCACAACTTATCTTAGCCGAATTACTTAATTAGTCACCACGTAGATAAACTGTTAGGCCTATTTTTATAATCATTTTTATTGTTATTACAAATAAGTAACAGCTTATCATTTTCTGCTGATACACAAGATTTATTCACCATGTTATCATAGGAAATTAGTTTTTTAAGTCTCACATTTTCTGCCCTAGTAGTGTTATATACTATTTATAATTCTTTTAGCTCTCTCTGCATTTATCTATTTAATTTGATTACAGTATTACTAGACATGTGTTACATGCCGTAATTATATTTTAGTTACATTACATGTAGTATCATTTAGAACCTTCCCTCTTATCTCTGATGAATGAAGCAAACTCTTCTCTAGCCAACGATGCGATAGGCTGCCGATCAAACTTACAATAACTCTGAGGTATTCAAAATAATTTAAAAAAAAGCTAGTACACAAAACAATAACCTATTATTGCAGGTGATAACAAAATGAGCTACTAACTTGTTTTTTAACACAACAATTTATTTTAGACGAAAATAAAAAAACACTGAACAGTATTTCTCTGAACACGGATGCCAGGAATAATCTCCGCCCTGGCAAAACCAAAACTTATTGCGATAGAACTTTAATTTTGTAGACACGTCTTCAATGGTAACTGGTGCACCTTCCAGTGTTTTATAATTTTTCTGATGATCCTTCAAACTAGTGTAGATAACACACTCCAGCGCAGCGACTAGATAAGATTCTTCCCATTTCTTCGGTAAATAAAACCTCTTTTTTCTACATAGCAAAAACATCTTTTAGGAGGTCTACTTTAGACTGCTTCTTAAAAGTGAGTAAATGTATTGAACGAATCTGCATTAATAATACTTAATTTTCAAAAACATATGTCGAGTTCAACGTCAATATGACTTAGTCTGACATTTAATGGTTATTGTATTTTATTTTTTATTTACTGCGCTGGCTATTAATGCGTAAACAAGTATTCACTACATTCCTATGCAATGACGATGTTGACGTAAAAGGCACATGAATCTGACTATGAAACTTTTAATTGTTACAATAATACAGCTGGTTAGTAATTTTTCATTTGTCGTTGTCTACTACATTACCGGTCTTATAAAACAAATCTGACTATGAAACTTTTAATTGTTACAATAATACAGCTGGTTAGTAATTTTTCATTTGTCGTTGTCTACTACATTACCGGTCTTATAAAACTGAAAGACTACCTTCATACATTCAATATTATTTTTGCATTCGACGCACTTACTTCTTTGTTCATTACAATTGTCAGTGAATTCAGTAAGAATAAGTTTTTAAAGTGAAAGAAAACCACGCAGTTTTAGTACTCTTGGAAATAGTCCTACGCATACACATGAATCTGACTATGAAACTTTTAATTGTTACAATAATACAGCTGGTTAGTAATTTTTCATTTGTCGTTGTCTACTACATTACCGGTCTTATAAAACTGAAAGGCTACCTTCATACATTCAATATTATTTTTGCATTCGACGCACTTACTTGTTTGTTCATTACAATTGTCAGTGAATTCAGTAAGAATAAGTTTTTAAAGTGAAAGAAAACCACGCAGTTTTAGTACTCTTGGAAATAGTCCTACGCATTGATTTGTTCATTACAATTGTCAGTGAATTCAGTAAGAATAAGTTTTTAAAGTGAAAGAAAACCACGCAGTTTTAGTACTCTTGGAAATAGTCCTACGCATTGTGGTGTCTTGCGAGTGGTCTATTTCGAAAGTCCAAATGATCGTGTTAGATTTTGTCACAAAAAATTATGAATGAAATCTATCTATATATATAAAAAAGAAAGTATGTCTGTATGTTCCGGGTAGGCTCCAAAACGGCTGGACCGATTTCAATGAAACTTTCAATGAAATGTTTAGATTGACCTGACGAATAATCCAGTTTAGAGCGATCGGAGCACTTTTTTATTTGAACTGTCAAATACAGTTTTCATTTACTATGTTGATATTCTATTGTTTTATAATCCAAATTTGTGTTGACACATGCGTTGTATATATATCTCGCGTTATTAAAAATATAAGGGGAGAGGAGAGTTGTGGAGAGTAGAAGAGGCCCTTATGTTTTTAGTAACGCAACAGGGAAGAGAGGGGAGAGCGATCGGAGCACTTTTTTATTTGAACTGTCAAATACAGTTTTCATTTACTATGTTGATATTCTATTGTTTTATAATCCAAATTTGTGTTGACCCATGCGTTGTATATATATCTCGCGTTATTAAAAATATAAGGGGAGAGGAGAGTTGTGGAGAGTAGAAGAGGCCCTTATGTTTTTAGTAACGCAACAGGGAAGAGGGGGGCAAAATGGGATATAGGGGGCAAAACGGGGTACCTTCTATTTGACAAAAAATTTTTTAAAAAGATTTGTTCCATAACTTTGCTTTCAGTTATCAGCCCGAATATGAATTTTTCAATTATGATTATCCGTTAGAGTTCAATTAGTTGAAGTTGATGCTAATTTTGTGAAAAGGAAGTAAATATAAGGGGAGAGGAGAGTTGTGGAGAGTAGAAGAGGCCCTTATGTTTTTAGTAACGCAACAGGGAAGAGAGGGGCAAAATGGGATATAGGGGGCAAAACGGGGTACCTTCTATTTGACAAAAAATTTTTTAAAAAGATTTGTTCCATATCTTTGCTTTCAGTTATAAATGGGATATAGGGGGCAAAACGGGGTACCTTCTATTTGACAAAAAATTTTTTAAAAAGATTTGTTCCATATCTTTGCTTTCAGTTATCAGCCCGAATATGAATTTTTCAATTATGATTATCCGTTAGAGTTCAATTAGTTGAAGTTGATGCTAATTTTGTGAAAAGGAAGTACCCCATTTTGCCCGCTAAAATAAACAAATTTTTATCTTACGGCAGGATCCGTTAGAGTTCAATTAGTTGAAGTTGATGCTAATTTTGTGAAAAGGAAGTACCCCATTTTGCCCGCTAAAATAAACAAATTTTTATCTTACGGCAGGCGAAAATTCGTTCTATTTATTTTAAACATGATCAAAATAAATGTGATTCACGATATTTGGGTCCCCAAAAACTTATGATTCTCTTAAGTACCCTGTTTCGCCCCCCCCCCTCTCCCCTATGTCATTATGAAACATATTGCAATACAATGATGTATAATAGAGTATATAGTTGCTACATTACCCATTCGTGCAAATGTGCCTTCTATTTTTGTGTAGGCGTTCCAATAGCTGACAAAATTGGTTTGCACCGTAGTTTTTAATAATATATAGTTGCTACATTACCCATTCGTGCAAATGTGCCTTCTATTTTTGTGTAGGCGTTCCAATAGCTGACAAAATTGGTTTGCACCGTAGTTTTTAATAGTTTTTTTTAAGTACAAAAGATGATAAAGACGATAAATATACTTGCTGTCTCGTCAATTGTATTTCAGAAAAGAAAACGCTTTGAAGTCATGCTTTTAAACACTAACAATAAAGAGAATTATTATATCATTTAAGCGCTTAATCGATTTCAACCATTTGTCGATGTAGGACTGAGCTAAAAGTTTTTTTTTTACAATACCGTAGATGAAACTGTAGATGAATTACTTATAATAACTTTCGAATGATACACAGTTATAGCATAAAATGAAGACGAATCTTGAATAACATTATATCATTTAAGCGCTTAATCGATTTCAACCATTTGTCGAGGTAGGACTGAGCTAAGAGTTTTTTTTTTACAATACCGTAGATGAAACTGTAGACGAATTACTTATAATAACTTTCGAATGATACACAGTTATAGCATAAAATGAAGACGAATCTTGAATAACTTCGTAAGTCAATAGCTTTCTCCGTCTTTAGAATTACTTATAATAACTTTCGAATGATACACAGTTATAGCATAAAATGAAGACGAATCTTGAATAACTTCGTAAGTCAATAGCTTTCTCCGTCTTTCCGATAGATCAATTTTGGATGAAAATTTAAGCGACATATTTTCTTTCTAATATGCGATTTCATACCGTATGAATCGTAAGTCAATAGCTTTCTCCGTCTTTCCGATAGATCAATTTTGGATGAAAATTTAAGCGACATATTTTCTTTCTAATATGCGATTTCATACCGTATGACTTCATTCCAGTCATATTTTATTCTAGTTATGCTTTTGAATCCTTAAAGCATTATGATTTTATGACCATGTACTTAAGTTTTTCCTCACTTAGAGGCAATAATTGTTTGAAACTTACAAACCATGTTTTATTATTATTTCAAATTGGTATACGGAAAATTCTTGGAATTTCTTTTGAATATCCTACAGTCGAACAAGTCTTTATCGAAATTGAAAGTTAGAACTTTAAAAAATTGTAGCAACATAGCTCAGGATTTTGATTCGCAAGTTTGATTCTTTATTAAAAAACTATTGATTTTTCAAGTTACTTTTCAGATTCAAATATCATAAGACAAGTTATTAAACCATCAAGAATTCTTTTTTGAATTGTTCTTTCTATTAGTAACTGCAACAGAAGTATATATATTACTTTTCAGATTCAAATATCATAAGACAAGTTATTAAACCATCAAGAATTCTTTTTTGAATTGTTCTTTCTATTAGTAACTGCAACAGAAGTATATATGTAGCGGGGATAGGCGCTAACAATAATTAGATATCTGACTCCATAGTTGCACAGTACACTGATTAGAATTGTTCTTTCTATTAGTAACTGCAACAGAAGTATATATGTAGCGGGGATAGGCGCTAACAATAATTAGATATCTGACTCCATAGTTGCACAGTATACTGATTAATTTATATAGTACAATGGGTGTACACATGCGTTGTCGAGCTGGGTCGACGGGTGACATAAGACTGTCGATCAGTCAATGCGCAGTCGAATATCGAACGACTGTGTGCGCGTGTATGTGTGGCGTCGCCGCCACATATATACATTATAACTTAATAAATCGAAGAAATTATTAACTAAGTGACTCGAATTCCTCGTCAGTATATTATCAGCGTGTATGTGTGGCGTCGCCGCCACATATATACATTATAACTTAATAAATCGAAGAAATTATTAACTAAGTGACTCGAATTCCTCGTCAGTATATTATCCGGTTGTTTTTGAAGAAAGTATTGAGAAACTTGAAGTTCAGTATTATTGTTTTGGAGCTTTATGATTGTTCGTAGAAAAAAGTTTAATTATAATATATGTATATACTCCCCCATGTAATAACTAATAAACGATACAGTATTATTGTTTTGGAGCTTTATGATTGTTCGTAGAAAAAAGTTTAATTATAATATATGTATATACTCCCCCATGTAATAACTAATAAACGATTAAATAATTTGAAAAAGTTCCTTAAGAAAAAATTAAATTAATAAAGCATGTGATGCTTTTTGCTAAATAATTTAATAGCTTTTCTAAAAATGAACATAAGCAACGAACAACATTTTCCGAACATGAAAATGAAAATAAGACAAGTTCCCAACTTTCAATTTCGGTAAATTTACTGTTGATAGTCGAAAAACTAGTATGAAATCGCAATAAACTTTGGCCTACGTCAAACAGGAAAGATTTTGATGCCGAATCTTAGAAAGAAGAGAGATTAATTTTCAAATTATTTTTCCTAACCTCAAAATTTGTTAAAATTTACCTCCTATTTGTTGAAACTAATTGGGCTACTTTGTTTGTTTATATGGCACCAATTACCATGATATTTAATTGGCAATTAACTTACGCGCATTCTGCAGCCAATGATCTTTTTATTGAGGATCAATATCTGTCCGTTATTAGGTCAATAACACCATAGAGTGGTTAAAGATTCGATACACTGATTTCATGATAACGCAATGTTTGTGAACAAACTACGTAACACGAAATTAACCGAGTTTAAATCCAGTTAAAACAAGTTTCCTTTTTCTTTCATATAGCGTCATCGATAACTATTTTACTATTTTGGTGCGCGTCATTTGTTACATTGCCTCGAAACGCTCGACGCCACGCTGTCTGTGAGGCGTTTACCAATGGCTTAGAATTACATTCATTCATTTAGTGTTAGCACTGATAACAAAACAAAATGAATGTCTTGTGCGAGACGCCACGCTGTCTGTGAGGCGTTTACCAATGGCTTAGAATTACATTCATTCATTTAGTGTTAGCACTGATAACAAAACAAAATGAATGTCTTGTGCGAATTAGACGCCATTTTTTTAAACTGTAAATATATTCAGAGCAATCATTATAATTACGGTCTACTTGAAGGCGAAGGTGTGATTATGGAAATAAAGTGTCAGTGCAATATCCGTTAATAAACGAGGTGTTTACGGATTTTACAATCATTATAATTACGGTCTACTTGAAGGCGAAGGTGTGATTATGGAAATAAAGTGTCAGTGCAATATCCGTTAATAAACGAGGTGTTTACGGATTTTGAATACATTGTTGAGTGCAAGCTACCCATACCAATTTGAAAGATCCATAGCGGGACATTGGGACATGTAACAAGTAAATTATTTTTCAACAGCCACTTATAGATGTCATAGTAATATCACCTGGATTATCTGCTAGGTATGGCTCAAATCGTTTTTGTTACTTCGGATCATCTCTCATTTGTCAAATTTGAATTTTATTGTTCCAATCAGTTGGTATAAACTCTAGTATTAACTATATCAATTCAATTCAATGACTCAACATTAGTAAACGTCAAGTTTTATAGACTTCAATGAAATAGTAACTCCACATTTTTACTATTTTATTGAAGTGAGTGAATGCTTTGAATAAAATTTTTAATGCTTTCAAATCATACAAAAATTATGACAATAGGTACCTGGTACAACTTGAACTTATTTTAGCATAATCCTTATTTCTCTTAATTTTATATTTTATTTTTAAAATTGAAACATTATTGAATGTCAATTTTTCAGCTGAAACGAAAATGATGTCAAGTCAAATAAAGATATTAATTGTTAACCGTGTGGGATATTTGAAAAAATTGTTTTTGCCAAACGACTTTTTGTCGCAGTTTGTGCGACATTCATTCCGCAGTCATGAAACGAAGATTTGCATATGAATGCCCCTCGATTAATAGTCACCGCACTTTGCATAACTATTTGTTTATCAGGTCGGTGTTATTGATTTTTTTTAGATTACGGAGCCATTTTCTAGTCATATAAGTTTATATTTCAAAGCATGTATTGCATCTGAACTGTGAAATAAAAGGTTTATTGTATTTTTATATATGCGCATTGTTTTATTTATAAATTAACCCTAAGAAAATTCCAAATCATTAGATTTTACATAAAAACATTATGTATTTATTTGAACGTTGACTCTTAAAATTATGACCGATAGCATGCACGTAGAGAGCCCGTGTTGCGTTAATTGCGAAACGATAAGATTGACGCTGACGCAGACTGACCCCTGACATCACAATCTTGATGGATATGTCCGGACAATATTTAAATAAGCTCCCGAAATTGAGCTGGTCAGTTCACAACAGCGCGCTGATTTTCTCGTATTGTAACAATGTCTGCATTTACGGTCATTAAATTCACTGAGGCGGCTGAAGGGTCCAATCCTTACAAGGTCGTGCCAACTTTTTGGATTAAGGATGTAAATTTGAGTTACGTGGTAGTACCATACCCGTCCGAGGGAGAACTGCCACAAGTTTTTGACCGTATTTTTAACTGCAAACCACCGTTAGTGGGATGGGAAACGACCCATGCGGTGATTGAACGTGAAGCAGGTGAGTTGTTAATTTTTTAACTTCCCACTAGAAAATTGGAAATTTTCTAAAATCAGCTTTCCGCGGAACGCTTCCCGTGGAACGCCAGAAACCCACTAAAATCAGGAAGTCATTGGTTTCACCCCGTTTTGCTAAAATCGAGTTCTCATTAGATCTCAACGTAGAAACCTTTCCAATTGCAACGTAATATTAGGTCTGTATCAAAGTATGACTGGTACAATATAAGTTTGATACAAACGATTGCTGGGA
Source organism: Macrocentrus cingulum (assembly GCA_002156465.1). Lineage (NCBI taxonomy): Eukaryota > Metazoa > Arthropoda > Insecta > Hymenoptera > Braconidae > Macrocentrus > Macrocentrus cingulum. The sequence continues at coordinate 9,710 of MVJL01008017.1, forward strand.
ATAAAATTCATCGGGCATTAACAAGAATTAGGTCAAAGGTATACCTAGAACCGAGTACGATTGGCACAAAGTCGTACGACATTAAACTACATATTAGGAGGAAAATGTGCCACCCCCCAACAAGAATTAGGTCAAAGGTATACCTAGAACCGAGTACGATTGGCACAAAGTCGTACGACATTAAACTACATATTAGGAGGAAAATGTGCCACCCCCCAAATCTACTCAGCTTTTGACTCTAAAAAAACACGTCGTTTGCTGCAAACTGGGTCAAGACATTAAACTACATATTAGGAGGAAAATGTGCCACCCCCCAAATCTACTCAGCTTTTGACTCTAAAAAAACACGTCGTTTGCTGCAAACTGGGTCAGAATCGTTTAATTTGCTTTCGAGAAATCTATGACGAAAGAAATTGCACTAAACGATTTTTTTTTAACAAGAATTAGGTCAAAGGTATACCTAGAACCGAGTACGATTGGCACAAAGTCGTACGACATTAAACTACATATTAGGAGGAAAATGTGCCACCCCCCCAAATCTACTCAGCTTTTGACTCTAAAAAAACACGTCGTTTGCTGCAAACTGGGTCAAAATCGTTTAATTTGCTTTCGAGAAATCTATGACGACCCCCCAAATCTACTCAGCTTTTGACTCTAAAAAAACACGTCGTTTGCTGCAAACTGGGTCAAAATCGTTTAATTTGCTTTCGAGAAATCTATGACGAAAGAAATTGCACTAAACGATTTTTTTTTAATTATTCCAAAATAATCGATCTGATCGATTAGTAGCAAAAACACGTCGTTTGCTGCAAACTGGGTCAGAATCGTTTAATTTGCTTTCGAGAAATCTATGACGAAAGAAATTGCACTAAACGATTTTTTTTTAATTATTCCAAAATAATCGATCTGATCGATTAGTAGCTTTGGTTTTTTCATAATACTTGAAAAACACCAACGATTGCCTCAAACCAGATCAATTTTTTTTAATTATTCCAAAATAATCGATCTGATCGATTAGTAGCTTTGGTTTTTTCATAATACTTGAAAAACACCAACGATTGCCTCAAACCAGATCAAAATCGGTCGATTCATTTGTAAGGTATGGCAGTTTCAAAATTCAATGAATAGTGTTTTATTCAACTTTTATCAAACTTTTGAGCTCGATGAGCTCAAAAACACAGATTAACTGTTTTTCGAGCTCGGTGAGCTCAAAAAACGTATGATGAGCGAAATTTCGTGTTGAAAATTCGGCTGTCTAATTTCAAAATACAGTAAGGGATCAATTTTCCCAAATCGATTTTTTAGCATTTTTCGTACTGACGGAGTCACATGAGCATGATTCAACTAATTTTATTCAAATTTTTTCTGTCCCTTTCTGTCTTTTGAAATTGGGCAGCCGAATTAGCTGGAAGTTACAGGGATGGTCTTTAAGGTGAACTGTTTTCTACATTTTTCTACCCAGAAGTTTGATCTGAAGCAGATTGCTATGAATTTGAAAGCATGTAGCTGGAAGTTACAGGGATGGTCTTTAAGGTGAACTGTTTTCTACATTTTTCTACCCAGAAGTTTGATCTGAAGCAGATTGCTATGAATTTGAAAGCATGTTACTTATTATGAAATTAAATTGTTGCAGAAACGTACAAAGCTGGAATGCTTTATATTAAACGTCAGAGCACGGTGCCCTTGGATGAAGAAACGCTTCTGCAGTGGAAGCTCAAAATTAAATTGTTGCAGAAACGTACAAAGCTGGAATGCTTTATATTAAACGTCAGAGCACGGTGCCCTTGGATGAAGAAACGCTTCTGCAGTGGAAGCTCATCAGTCTGGAGTGTGTAGAAAAAATAGGGAGCATCCACCCCATTAAAATCCTTACCCGATTGTGGGCTCTATTGTGGAGCCGGGTCGGACAGGGATGGTCTTTAAGGTGAACTGTTTTCTACATTTTTCTACCCAGAAGTTTGATCTGAAGCAGATTGCTATGAATTTGAAAGCATGTTACTTATTATGGAATTAAATTGTTGCAGAAACGTACAAAGCTGGAATGCTTTATATTAAACGTCAGATCTGAAGCAGATTGCTATGAATTTGAAAGCATGTTACTTATTATGGAATTAAATTGTTGCAGAAACGTACAAAGCTGGAATGCTTTATATTAAACGTCAGAGCACGGTGCCCTTGGATGAAGAAACGCTTCTGTAGTGGAAGCTCATCAGTCTGGAGTGTGTAGAAAAAATAGGGAGCATCCACCCCATTAAAATCCTTACCCGATTGTGGGCTCTATTGTGGAGCCGGGTCGGAAAATAAATGAACTTTGATTTCACTATTTTTTTGAAACCCACAACATCCACCCCATTAAAATCCTTACCCGATTGTGGGCTCTATTGTGGAGCCGGGTCGGAAAATAAATGAACTTTGATTTCACTATTTTTTTGAAACCCACATCACAATACCAAGCCAGACACAAAAATAATATTTTGAAGTTAAATATATACGTTATCAGCTTCTGTATCATGCACAAAAGCAGGAATTTTCCGAGAGAAAAACGATAACATTGAACTTCAAAAGTAACTCGCACTGACCTTGAACGCGCAACCTTGACAGCTTCTGTATCATGCACAAAAGCAGGAATTTTCCGAGAGAAAAACGATAACATTGAACTTCAAAAGTAACTCGCACTGACCTTGAACGCGCAACCTTGACGCCGGTGAATATGATGATTAGTTTGATGTTTATTTAGCGAGAGGTTAAAATAGCCGGTGAGGTAATACGGGTCTTACGCTACGGCAAATAAAGTCGAGTTACTGATAAGCGGTATCCGTGACCTATCACATTAAATCGTATTTCTGGTCGAACAAGAAAACGTTTGAATTTCTATCAAAAGTACCTGAATTTTATCGAGTTACTGATAAGCGGTATCCGTGACCTATCACATTAAATCGTATTTCTGGTCGAACAAGAAAACGTTTGAATTTCTATCAAAAGTACCTGAATTTTCCAGTTTGTTTAGGTTTCCTATGACACATCTTCTAAGATTAGTTGTTCTGATTCTTGTTGCCATGGTGAGTTTGCTCGTGATGACTGTAATATTTAAAACGTTATGTAACACTCTCCGGTAAACTTGTTTTCGCGCTCACTAACAGAGTAATCGTTACTGTAGGTCATGTTTAATATACAGTTATCAACAACGTGTAGGTAAAAATGATAATGTGCTTCTAATGGATTGCGATGTTAAATGTACCAATATGTTGTTCGTGTGTGTGAGTTGATATCACCGTTTAGGTTCTGTATATTGTTTTCAATGAAATAAAAACCAAATTAATGAGACGAGTAATTTTTAAGAGTTTATTTTAAAGTAACAATGAACTTTAGCCATTGGTTTCACTTTTTCTGGGTTTACACCTGAAACAAATTAAGGACACTAATCATCAACATAGATTATAACGTTCGGTCTCACTTCATTTTTAACATGAAACTTCTTGTCTATTGCAATAGATGCAAGGTATAAGAAAGGAATAATAATCTTTCGAATTCGGGCTGATTTCCAAGTCTAAATTGTTTCCCATCCAAAAGTTCGAGTTGTAAATTTGTAACCTCGCTGTAACGTCTTCTATGCGGATTGCAGATCCTTCTGCCCTTGCATTCTTTGCGTAGTAGTTTTTATTTTCTTTGCTGATTACCACTTGCAATGAATCCCAAGGGAACGCCAACCACTTTCGCGGAATAAAACATGGAATTTGATGATACATTATCCTTTCAAAAAACAATTTCTTTGCTGATTACCACTTGCAATGAATCCCAAGGGAACGCCAACCACTTTCGCGGAATAAAACATGGAATTTGATGATACATTATCCTTTCAAAAAAACAATCACGGATACACTCAAGTTTCGTTACACTTATCAAGCCGTGCAATGTATGCTGCGGTCTAATTGCTCGGCCACAGTGGACACCCTTTATCTCGCATTGCAGATGGCATTCAGAACAAGTTTCGTTACACTTATCAAGCCGTGCAATGTATGCTGCGGTCTAATTGCTCGGCCACAGTGGACACCCTTTATCTCGCATTGCAGATGGCATTCAGACCCCACAAACATTTTCACTTTTATTTTCATATTTGCGGCTACCGACAGTTATTACAGGACATGTAAACTCCGTAATACACTTTCGCAGTAGAATTTCTCAGTATAATTTATTCAGTTACATTTATTTTCATATTTGCGGCTACCGACAGTTATTACAGGACATGTAAACTCCGTAATACACTTTCGCAGTAGAATTTCTCAGTATAATTTATTCAGTTACACGTTGTTTTAAATCAAGTTTTTCGAAGTAACAGCGTAATATGAGTGGACATAATTTAGATGCAAATGAGCAACTATATAAAATATAATTTATTCAGTTACACGTTGTTTTAAATCAAGTTTTTCGAAGTAACAGCGTAATATGAGTGGACATAATTTAGATGCAAATGAGCAACTATATAAACATCAAAATATTTTTAGTACTTGCTCAGTCCAGTTCCATCGCAGTCTAAACTATATGAGTGGACATAATTTAGATGCAAATGAGCAACTATATAAACATCAAAATATTTTTAGTACTTGCTCAGTCCAGTTCCATCGCAGTCTAAACTGCTGTCCCGAGTCAAAATCCAAGGTACCGAAATAAGGTCCCAAAGTACCCAAATTGACAACTGAGGTGCCGAAAATATAGGCGCCCACAGCCTTTGGGTGACTATTTTCGCGTCTTTTTCATTGTGGAGACCACATCGCTCTAGTGTGGACGCCTGAATATTTTTACTCGGGACGTGTCACCACCCACACAATTTTTATTATTTATGTCATCATACGAACAAAAATATGAGTAATACGGTATATAAGCATTGTCAATATTTTTTCTAAAAATTATTATATTTTATTTTCTTTACATTTAGTGTCTGCACTTGACCAGCAGCACTCGCTTCCCTTAGACTGCTAATGTCAAGGCAGCTAATCTACCCGAGTCAAAATCCAAGGTACCGAAATAAGGTCCCAAAGTACCCAAATTGACAACTGAGGTGCCGAAATAAGTCCCTCATGTACCCGACTCAAATTCCGAGGTACCAAATTAAGACCCTAAAGTACCGAATTCTTACCACAGGTACCGAATTAGCGCCTATATGTACCAACGGAATGAATCGGTTTGAAAATTTTCTAAGTCCAGCGTTGACGCTCATGCTGGACACGAATTCTTACCACAGGTACCGAATTAGCGCCTATATGTACCAACGGAATGAATCGGTTTGAAAATTTTCTAAGTCCAGCGTTGACGCTCATGCTGGACTTAGAAAATTTTACTCCTATTGATAGACGTTTTTTAAAAAATAATTATCGCCTTTTTTAATTAAGTCTATTTTTTAAATTAAAGTGTAACCTAGATTGGGAAATGATTTATTATATATGTTTTTTTGCTGATTTATACAAAATTGCAAAATACTAGCTGCAAAATAATTAATAATTGAATTTTTTATGACGCCTATATTAATTAAAAATATATTTTTAAAACCGGAAGAAACGAGGTACCGAAATAGCGACCCATAGGACCGAACCGATAAAAAGCGAGAGGTACCGAAATAGCGCCCGAACGGCCGAATTGAGCATTATCCCGACCTTGCGGGCCTTAATTCGGTACCAATTTTTCTATGGGTAAATTAATAATTGAATTTTTTATGACGCCTATATTAATTAAAAATATATTTTTAAAACCGGAAGAAACGAGGTACCGAAATAGCGACCCATAGGACCGAACGGATAAAAAGCGAGAGGTACCGAAATAGCGCCCGAACGGCCGAATTGAGCATTATCCCGACCTTGCGGGCCTTAATTCGGTACCAATTTTTCTATGGGTATGTACCCAATTAGAGTCCGCAAGGTCCGAGAGAATTCGGTACCTTCGGACTTTATTTCGGTATCTAAAATTTTGACTCGGGGTTCGACGTGTCTATTTATTATAAAAACGTAAAATGAGCAAGGTCCGAGAGAATTCGGTACCTTCGGACTTTATTTCGGTATCTAAAATTTTGACTCGGGGTTCGACGTGTCTATTTATTATAAAAACGTAAAATGAATAAAAAAATGTCAAAGTACGAATCCATCAGTAATTATGAATCTGACTATGAAGAAGACAGCCAGTTCGACGTGTCTATTTATTATAAAAACGTAAAATGAATAAAAAAATGTCAAAGTACGAATCCATCAGTAATTATGAATCTGACTATGAAGAAGACAGCCTTAAATTTAAATTTCCGTACGACGGATGGCTGACCGCAAACGACCCGATTTTCTGGTGCCTCGCTCCAGCTCATCTGGAAGAGTGCGTATGGATATTCCGGACGGCTCCAACTCGTCAGCCTACGGATTCCGAAGGACATCCTCTGACACTATTAGAAGTGAGTATTGGCAAGGGCGGGGTGAACCGATTTCACGCACTCTTGTACTTATTCCATAATATTTTTTTAGTTCTACCTCCACATGGAAGTTACGGACCTGCTTAGTCAGTTATGGCATGCACCGGATAGAATTCACAACAAACTCTGCATAATTTGGTCCCGCGTGACCAAGCGCCGAAATCTTTCCAGAGAAAACCAGTTAAGACACTCCTTTGGACCAGAGCTGGATTCGCTCTTTAACAGGGACTCGATCTTTCATCATTATGGGCAGTTTCAGCCGAGATTTTGAGCGTAACACAACATTTTTTCCACTTTGGACCAGAGCTGGATTCGCTCTTTAACAGGGACTCGATCTTTCATCATTATGGGCAGTTTCAGCCGAGATTTTGAGCGTAACACAACATTTTTTCCAGAATAGTTTGGTGAAGGGATTTTTGTTTGAGGTTTCAAATAAATTAACTCAGTTATTTAACATTTATAAGCTTAAATCTCATTTTTTTTATCAATAAAAAGTAAAATTGTAAAACTAACATAAAACTAAAGTGGTCGTTGGATTTGAACGTTATATTTATAGAAATAAGTGTTAGAAATATTGGACCAGAGCTGGATTCGCTCTTTAACAGGGACTCGATCTTTCATCATTATGGGCAGTTTCAGCCGAGATTTTGAGCGTAACACAACATTTTTTCCGGAATAGTTTGGTGAAGGGATTTTTGTTTGAGGTTTCAAATAAATTAACTCAGTTATTTAACATTTATAAGCTTAAATCTCATTTTTTTATCAATAAAAAGTAAAATTGTAAAACTAACATAAAACTAAAGTGGTCGTTGGATTTGAACTCAGTTATTTAACATTTATAAGCTTAAATCTCATTTTTTTATCAATAAAAAGTAAAATTGTAAAACTAACATAAAACTAAAGTGGTCGTTGGATTTGAACGTTATATTTATAGAAATAAGTGTTAGAAATGTAATAAAATTTAAACTAGTCGTATTGTACGCCGCACAAGCGGTGGTGCTCTACTCTCGACATGTCAAAAAATCCAGTCTTTCAAAACTTGAATGACTTTTTTTTTTTTTACTAACATAACACTTACTGGATAATATGAGTGCACTAAAATCAAGTTAAATAATCTATTAAGCACATATGGTATTTTTTATGAACAATTACTTTGTTTAATATAGTAAATAATAACATTAAAATCAATCATTCTTGGAGGTCCGTTAGTCTGTGGTTATGGATCCATGTATGTGGCAGAGAAATTGGTCGAAAAATTTAGCTTACCGGAAGAATGTTTTTTTTACAATCATTCTTGGAGGTCCGTTAGTCTGTGGTTATGGATCCATGTATGTGGCAGAGAAATTGGTCGAAAAATTTAGCTTACCGGAAGAATGTTTTTTTTTATTATATACAGTTATACCCTGTGCTGATTTCTAGTTATATTAGCGTTCTAGGTACTTTCGTTTAATTATAATTTATAAAAAAACTAAAATACGACTGTATATTTGTATATCTATATTTATATCCCAATGAAGATTTTTTTTATTATATACAGTTATACCCTGTGCTGATTTCTAGTTAATATTAGCGTTCTAGGTACTTTCGTTTAATTATAATTTATAAAAAAACTAAAATACGACTGTATATTTGTATATCTATATTTATATCCCAATGAAGATTAGCCTTAAGCCAAATGTAAAAAGTTGAATTTATAAAAAAACTAAAATACGACTGTATATTTGTATATCTATATTTATATCCCAATGAAGATTAGCCTTAAGCCAAATGTAAAAAGTTGAGATCAGCGCATGCGCTATTATAAATATCTCACGAAATGGCGCGAAACTTAAATTTGATAATCCCAATGAAGATTAGCCTTAAGCCAAATGTAAAAAGTTGAGATCAGCGCATGCGCTATTATAAATATCTCACGAAATGGCGCGAAACTTAAATTTGATAAATCTCTTTTTGAAATTTTATTATCTTAAAACTTTATTGAAATTTTTTATTTTAAAATTTGATAAATCTCTTTTTGAAATTTTATTATCTTAAAACTTTATTGAAATTTTTTATTTTTGAAGTTAATGACCGCTGTGAGGCGTGCACTCTTGGATTTTAAAAATTTTTTATTTTATTGGCTTTACGATTTTACAGAGAAGTTAATGACCGCTGTGAGGCGTGCACTCTTGGATTTTAAAAATTTTTTATTTTATTGGCTTTACGATTTTACAGAAGTGCGTCCGTGTATAGAAATCGGTACGAATTTCGAGGAAACAGCATAATTTCATGTAAGTTACTACTTATTATGAGCTAAAAAAGAATATCCTCGAGATCTATTTTTTATTTTATTGGCTTTACGATTTTACAGAAGTGCGTCTGTGTATAGAAATCGGTACGAATTTCGAGGAAACAGCATAATTTCATGTAAGTTACTACTTATTATGAGCTAAAAAAGAATATCCTCGAGATCTATTTTTTTACTTATGGAATACATCTCAAACATAATGTACATAAGTTAATAGATTTATCTGATCTAACGAGGAAACAGCATAATTTCATTATTATGAGCTAAAAAAGAATATCCTCGAGATCTATTTTTTTACTTATGGAATACATCTCAAACATAATGTACATAAGTTAATAGATTTATCTGATCTATTAATTTTGGACCGCAGCGAATGAATGTTTGTAATCTTTACTCTCTGATCTCCAACAACTGACGTTAGATTCATATGAGTTTATTTATTATTCTCATTAAAATTAGTCATTCTGAGAATATTATTACATTTGGTATCCGCAATCGATTAATGGCTTAACAGTTCCTGCGGAAACGCGTAGTCCTTTTGCTCTATAAGCATGGAAAATATATAAACTATTTATGTATAGTTAGGCAGGTTTAGAATAGAAATACAATTAAATTTATCTGAAATTGTTTTATATAATATCCGTTACTCTTAGAAAAATAATATAAAAATATCATACTTTTTTGAGTAAATTTATATCACCTAAATTATTTAATATTTAATCATTTATAATCATGTTTCTTATCGACATTTACATTCATTTTAACTATGTTGAATGATGTTGTTCAGTCAAGGACCACTGTCGTCAACTGTTTGTTATGAGCTAATGTTCTTTTGTATTCAATTGGTGACACAAGTGTTTTAATGAGAATGACATCATAAATGCTACCAAATAGCTAAGGTGACCGTTGGGTCGGATTGCGCACGTCTGAAGATCAATTATATGACATTATCATGATCACCGTTATCAGACAATTCCACGTTTATCTATTTATTTGATTTATTTTGGCGAAACCTTTGTTCCCACAAGGTTCTTATATCTAATCATACAGACAGGACTGGTTGAGCTAAGTGGATTATCTAGACCAAAAGCCTGATTCATTATTCCGTTGTAGAGAAACAATCAACATCTAATCTGTTTTAAAAATCTACTGATTCTATCATATGAAGTTTGAAATAAGTAGAAGCAGTGACGTCAAAGCTCCAATGAATTTCGCTTATGCTACAGCGATACTCAAGTGATTTGTTTTGATAGAAGATACCAGATGTGACCGTAATAGGACAAAGTAATAAAAGTCATAGTCCGTTTACACACGAGTTACTTTCTTATACATTAATAACCTCCTTACACAATGACGTTAACTTCGAAATTAGGAGCTCTGAATACATATTTTATAAGACTTTCTTATGTATTTTTATTTATCTTGCATTAAAGTTCTATACGTAGATAATTTAATTCTCTAGATAGTTGTTTTGATAAGGAACTTAATATTTATTCCAGTAAATTAACTATACGAATAGGTATAGGAAGGCTGGTTGCGCGCGCAACTCGCATATTAAATCTAATCCTAACATAAAATTTAGATGAAATATAAGGGTGACATATTTTTGTCCTAAAATGTAGTTTGATGCCGTACGACTTTGTGCCAATCGTATATTATTTTACAACATTATTTTACAATTAGATGAAATATAAGGGTGACATATTTTTGTCCTAAAATGTAGTTTGATGCCGTACGACTTTGTGCCAATCGTATATTATTTTACAACATTATTTTACAGTCAATTTCTGATGATAAAGTGAATTTCAGGGGATATTTTGAAACAACAATGTTATTAGACTTTGTGCCAATCGTATATTATTTTACAACATTATTTTACAGTCAATTTCTGATGATAAAGTGAATTTCAGGGGATATTTTGAAACAACAATGTTATTTATATGATGTTATGGAAAATCTACTTTAACCACAAATATGGTAATATATCAGCTGTCGATCACATTTTCGTAAAATAACACATAACATGCCTGACACACAGTTTCTACGGGCCAATCAGCGACGAGAACAAATTGGGATTAGTAATATATCAGCTGTCGATCACATTTTCGTAAAATAACACATAACATGCCTGACACACAGTTTCTACGGGCCAATCAGCGACGAGAACAAATTGGGATTGGAGCAAACTGCTCTTGCAACGTAACATGATGGTAGCATTTGCGGTCTGGCTCAAAGTTTGTAAGTAGCTCATTCCAATCAGAATAAAATCACATCGACAAAAACTAGTTATGCTTTAAATCGCATATAAATTTAATTAGGTCTGCATTTAACTATGACTGATACAATTTAAATCTGGTATAAACGATTGCTGGGAATAAAATCCATCAGGCATGAACATTAGGTCTGCATTTAACTATGACTGATACAATTTAAATCTGGTATAAACGATTGCTGGGAATAAAATCCATCAGGCATGAACAAGAATTGGGTGAAAGGTATACCTAGAACACAGCACGATTGGCACAAAGTCGTACGGCATCAAACTACATTTTAGGACAAAAATATGTCACCCAAATATAAGTTGACATGAAAATATAGATTTTTCGCCCAAACTATTCGTAATGTGATTGGCCGAATATATCATAAACATATGCTCTTGCAACGTAACATGATGGTAGCATTTGCGGTCTGGCTCAAAGTTTGTAAGTAGCTCATTCCAATCAGAATAAAATCACATCGACAAAAACTAGTCATGCTTTAAATCGCATATAAATTTAATTAGGTCTGCATTTAACTATGACTGATACAATTTAAATCTGGTATAAACGATTGCTGGGAATAAAATCCATCAGGCATGAACAAGAATTGGGTCAAAGGTATACCTAGAACACAGCACGATTGGCACAAAGTCGTACGGCATCAAACTACATTTTACGACAAAAATATGTCACCCAAATATAAAAGAATTGGGTCAAAGGTATACCTAGAACACAGCACGATTGGCACAAAGTCGTACGGCATCAAACTACATTTTACGACAAAAATATGTCACCCAAATATAAGTTGACATGAAAATATAGATTTTTCGCCCAAAAGATTGGCACAAAGTCGTACGGCATCAAACTACATTTTACGACAAAAATATGTCACCCAAATATAAGTTGACATGAAAATATAGATTTTTCGCCCAAATTATTCGTAATGTGATTGGCCGAATATATCATAAACATGAAAATATATCTAATTCTGAAATGAGGCGCGCGTTTGTGCGCGAAAATTCAGTTCTAGTCAGACAAAAATATGTCACCCAAATATAAGTTGACATGAAAATATAGATTTTTCGCCCAAACTATTCGTAATGTGATTGGCCGAATATATCATAAACATGAAAATATATCTAATTCTGAAATGAGGCGCGCGTTTGTGCGCGAAAATTCAGTTCTAGTCCTATAGTAAATTATATTATTCCTATGGTACGGACTATAGTGAAATAAGATCGTATGCCAGCTGCAGGCGCGCGTTTGTGCGCGAAAATTCAGTTCTAGTCCTATAGTAAATTATATTATTCCTATGGTACGGACTATAGTGAAATAAGATCGTATGCCAGCTGCGCGCATTAAAAAAGCGGCAAGCTCTAAACAATTCTATTAATAATTCAGTTCTAGTCCTATAGTAAATTATATTATTCCTATGGTACGGACTATAGTGAAATAAGATCGTATGCCAGCTGCGCGCATTAAAAAAGCGGCAAGTTCTAAACAATTCTATTAATACTTTTCATGCCAAATGTTTGACATGTAAACTGCAATACATAATTTCAGCTGAAAATATTTGTTAATCTCTGGTTGCACGGACTATAGTGAAATAAGATCGTATGCCAGCTGCGCGCATTAAAAAAGCGGCAAGCTCTAAACAATTCTATTAATACTTTTCATGCCAAATGTTTGACATGTAAACTGCAATACATAATTTCAGCTGAAAATATTTGTTAATCTCTGGTTGCTGTTTGTAGGCGGCCTAAGTTATAACTTTTCATGCCAAATGTTTGACATGTAAACTGCAATACATAATTTCAGCTGAAAATATTTGTTAATCTCTGGTTGCTGTTTGTAGGCGGCCTAAGTTATTGGCACGACCGCTGATAATTTTGTATAAATTCGTACGCTTTTCGAATATGCAAACAGTCTTTCATTGCTGGAGCATACATACGTTTAAAATCACTCCTGAAAATACTCGTAAGTTTCATATTCTGTTAATTCAAATCTGAGCGTATGTCATGTCATATGATAATTTTGTATAAATTCGTACGCTTTTCGAATATGCAAACAGTCTTTCATTGCTGGAGCATACATACGTTTAAAATCACTCCTGAAAATACTCTTAAGTTTCATATTCTGTTAATTCAAATCTGAGCGTATGTCATGTCATTTTTTAATTTCCCATACAATTTTTTGAACCAGTCAAGATTTTTCGTGATATTTCCTGGGACCGTTGAGAGAAAGACAACAATGGATTCGTCAAAAAAAGCTCCACAATATAAGGTTAGTACAATCATTCTATAACTTTTTTAAAATGAAGGATGAAGGTGCACTAATTTTTTGTTAGAATAATAAATAAGGAATAACAGAAAAATATGTTGCGACAGCAGATAAGTTATTATTTAAAACAGATTCACACAGTAAAAAATATTTTGAGCTCATGCTAGGTCACTAAATCATTTTTTTAGAATACTTCCGATTAATATAAAGCTTTGAGCTGTCTTCCGTGTCTATGGGAATGTAATTAGAGTAAATCAAATCAGCTAGGTCACTAAATCATTTTTTTAGAATACTTCCGATTAATATAAAGCTTTGAGCTGTCTTCCGTGTCTATGGGAATGTAATTAGAGTAAATCAAATCATATTTGCGCTATTTCAAAGGATTTTTACTATTTTTTCAAGCTATATCTCATTTTTCTTAATTTTAATCTCATGCTAGGCCACTAAATAATTCTTTAAAAATATTTGGAGTTCCTAGAAAGTATTGGGGTTTCGTCT
>MVJL01008020.1:0-22070 GCA_002156465.1 Macrocentrus cingulum
TCGATTTTTGGATCTTTACCGACTCAGGCGGCGGCATCGACGTTTCCTGCGTCTCTAAAGATATTTATCAAGACAAAAAAAATAATTCACAACACTATACACTTTTTCTTTTAATTAATTCCACTGTTCATGTGTCATGCAACTGCATTTAACTGTTTGATAAAAAAATAGAAGGAAAAAAGTCGTTGTACCTATATATATATAAAGTTAATGCAATGTTATTTGTCACTTACCATTGTGTTCCGATACATCTGTATTTTCCATTTTTACTTCCAATCATCCACAATTTTATTAAACACGTCTACACAATTACAAAGTGATCAATAAATATAATAGTGTTCGCTGCGTTATTTTAACTACCAACAAATACGTCCGTCTTCGAGAAAATTCAGTGAGATATACTGACTGTGGACAAAAGACAACGTTTCTCGAGCAACGTGGCAGACGCAATACGGCGGCACGCGCGACTTAAAGACGCAAAATATCGATCGTCGACTTTTGAACGGCGGTGGCTCGATACCAATCTCGAGCAACGTGGCAGACGCAATACGGCGGCACGCGCGACTTAAAGACGCAAAATATCGATCGTCGACTTTTGAACGGCGGTGGCTCGATACCATGAAAACAACTGTTAATGCCGTCAAGATATTCTTACTTGGCCTGGCCGGAGTTTATTTTTAGAACATAAAAATTTTTTTTTGATTCTGTGGTGGTAATATTTACAGGCATATTTACAGGCATTATGCATAGTTCCTTGTCCGATGAGGCAGTCGTTGAATCGACGGTATTCGCGCGACGAATTCTGTGGTGGTAATATTTACAGGCATATTTACAGGCATTATGCATAGTTCCTTGTCCGATGAGGCAGTCGTTGAATCGACGGTATTCGCGCGACGCAAAGATAGGAAAAATCGATAGTCGTTTCGTGGCATAGTAACGGCCGACCAGTAAAGCAGCTAACTAAAAGTACAAAAAATTTTTTCACGCTTTTGGCGTATATAATTTTATGGAACGAAGAAAAATTTGTCCTGTGACACGTGTTGATTGTATTAAATGGGACTATATTCCTGCCTTGATATTTACAGGCATTATGCATAGTTCCTTGTCCGATGAGGCAGTCGTTGAATCGACGGTATTCGCGCGACGCAAAGATAGGAAAAATCGATAGTCGTTTTGTGGCATAGTAACGGCCGACCAGTAAAGCAGCTAACTAAAAGTACAAAAATTTTTTTCACGCTTTTGGCGTATATAGTTTTATGGAACGAAGAAAAATTTGTCCTGAGACACGAGACCAGTAAAGCAGCTAACTAAAAGTACAAAAATTTTTTTCACGCTTTTGGCGTATATAGTTTTATGGAACGAAGAAAAATTTGTCCTGAGACACGTGTTGATTGTATTAAATGGGACTATATTCCTGCCTTGAATTTGGTCTGCGATGAAACCTTAGCGACTTCCACGTTTCTATCAACGTTCATTTGAAAAATTTGTCCTGTGACACGTGTTGATTGTATTAAATGGGACTATATTCCTGCCTTGAATTTGGTCTGCGATGAAACCTTAGCGACTTCCACGTTTTTATCAACGTTCATTTGTATGGTGGGGAGGAGAAGACGTAAGTGTAAACAGCAACATTTTCGACAGACAGAAACATTCGTTCATTTTAAAGTCTGCCTTGAGCATGTAAACGTGTCATGTAGATGTTTTATGTGGGGAAAAAAATTATGGTCAAGCATTTATTGAGTATAAGTGTAAACAGCAACATTTTCGACAGACAGAAACATTCGTTCATTTTAAAGTCTGCCTTGAGCATGTAAACGTGTCATGTAGATGTTTTATGTGGGGAAAAAATTATGGTCAAGCATTTATTGCGTGTGTCTGTGATATTAAGAGACTCATCGGTGCCGTAAAGCATTGTCAAGTGTTACTATACTGTTTTGAAGGTTCTCCACGCCATTTCGTATCACCTGGGCTTGTATATGAGTGAAATCCACAAGTATTCATAAAAAAATTATGGTCAAGCATTTATTGAGTGTGTCTGTGATATTAAGAGACTCATCGGTGCTGTAAAGCATTGTCAAGTGTTACTATACTGTTTTGAAGGTTCTCCACGCCATTTCGTATCACCTGGGCTTGTATATGAGTGAAATCCACAAGTATTCATCAGGGTATGAGTGCATTTATGATAAATTAATTTTAAGGTTCTCCACGCCATTTCGTATCACCTGGGCTTGTATATGAGTGAAATCCACAAGTATTCATCAGGGTATGAGTGCATTTATGATAAATTAATTTTCTCTATTTATCAACTGTTCCAATAGCCTTGGAAAATTGTTTTCTCGATAGTGACGATCTCCTGTGATATAAAAAAACACAAATAAGAATTTTTATTAATTTTTATTAATTTTTTTTCAGGTATCTGTGCATCAAAAAAAAGCAATTGATAAATACCGTGGTGATCTCATCATTTCCATCCATTCATCATGGACACACGATGTCATGATTGCTCAAAAAATATGGCGGCAAGATTGTTGAAATCTCATGTCCAACGGATTCACGGCAAGGCTGACTGCATTTATTATTGCATAGGCAATGACTGTAATCGCTACTACAATAATTTACATTCACTGCGGTCCCATTGGAATCGTTTCCATAAGAATCCTGCGCCAGAAAATCCAGTTCAGGCTGATGAGGTTGCCTCTACTAACGAATACGATCAACAGCCAATGGATGCCGAACCAGCTACTGATTGTAGCTCTGATTATTTTTCTAATAACGACATAGCGTTGCTAGATGATTGTCGCATTTCTGATTCAATTGATGCATTAGCCGAACCAGCTACTGATTGTAGCTCTGATTATTTTTCTAATAACGACATAGCGTTGCTAGATGATTGTCGCATTTCTGATTCAATTGATGCATTACAACACACTAACACAATTTCATGCGACAATACTGCGAAAAATGTCAAAACAGAGTGTGTGGATACAACCGTACTAAACTTGCCGGAAATTTTTTTGGAGATCCGTGTCTCAGCCGAGATAAATACCGTGGTGATCTCATCATTTCCATCCATTCATCATGGACACACGATGTCATGATTGCTCAAAAAATATGGCGGCAAGATTGTTGAAATCTCATGTCCAACGGATTCACGGCAAGGCTGACTGCATTTATTATTGCATAGGCAGGCTTTGGACTTTCGTCTTCATGATTATAGTGACTTTTTATAACATTTTCCAACGATTGGAATTGGACTATGGTGTTGATCGAGTTAGTAAGTAGCGTCGACACCCGATGGAGTTACCCTCTTGTTTTGTTCGTCATGTTAAGCATGGGCGCGTTCATGAGCGCAAACAGCTGAGCAGTGCTGAAGAGTGATGCGAGCGTCAATTCAAAATCAAAGTAAAAAAATTAATGAATAATGTAAAGCATCATTAAAGAATATTTCATTTAACAGATTATTACTATTTTTTATACGGAAAATGACGATTGTTTTCAAAATTCAAAAATAAAGTAAAAAAATTAATGAGTAATGTAAAAAATCATAAAAAATTATTTCATGTAACAGGTTATTGCTATTTTTTGTACGGAAAATGACGATTGTTTTCAAGATTGTTTAAATAATACTTTATTACTGTTTGAACATAAGAAAGCATTTTAATAATTAAAAAAAATAAAGATACAAAAACTTTAAATTGATATAGTTATTATAAAAAAATGACAACGACCTCCGTGTCGTGCGCAAAAAATTAATTAATTAATTAATTAATGTTAACTCGGAATATTTTAATATAAAAAATGAATTTTTCGATCGAGGCTGTCTATGGGGTTAAAACATGTTGGATTAGTTGGTCATCAGGACCGCCTATTGTTTTAGCGTTTCCATCGTTGTAATTGTTAAATTGTTATTGTTGTTGAGAATTTTATTACTCTTGGTTTCCTTGCAAGCGCGTGTAGCAACGATTTAAACACCTGATGCTTGCATTGGGTCTGCGGCGATGTCTTTCTCGCCCTGGGTGATGATGACTCGGCTGCCGCTTATTAGCAAATTTGAGCTGTTGCCCACTTGACCATCGGTTCGCAAGCCGTACTGGCACGGTTGAATTATAATCCCGATTGCTTGCAAATAGCGACTCTTCATTTTTTCACGTACTTCATCCCTGCGTAAAAAAAAAAGAAGAAAAACATTAAATCAGTACCAGTTTATGCGTGCGTGTTTGTGTAAACATAGATTTAGCGAGTTAGTAACCATGCTTACGTTATATCTTCTTGATGAAATTGTCTCGTATAATGGTAGCGCGAATAGACTGCCGGTCGCTGGCGTTTTCACCGAGCAGCAACAGGCAGATTGACTCCAGAGTCACGTTGACAATATGTTTGTGTAAACATAGATTTAGCGAGTTAGTAACCATGCTTACGTTATATCTTCTTGATGAAATTGTCTCGTATAATGGTAGCGCGAATAGACTGCCAGTCGCTGGCGTTTTCACCGAGCAGCAACAGGCAGATTGACTCCAGAGTCACGTTGACAATCGCCACGCGGAGGATTGACCATGGATCGTACTTCAAAGTCGCTGGCGTTTTCACCGAGCAGCAACAGGCAGATTGACTCCAGAGTCACGTTGACAATCGCCACGCGGAGGATTGACCATGGATCGTACTTCAACCAAATGCTGTTTCTTTATTGACTGTGTCGCTGTTATCACACAAAGCCACGCGGAGGATTGACCATGGATCGTACTTCAACCAAATGCTGTTTCTTTATTGACTGTGTCGCTGTTATCACACAAGAATTTATTATTATTAATAGATTGCCGGTGCCGCCACGTGACGAAAAAAAAGGATAACAAGTGTAATAACTGTGTGAAAAAGACATATAGACTCTGAAATTTATTATTATTAATAGATTGCCGGTGCCGCCACGTGACGAAAAAAAAGGATAACAAGTGTAATAACTGTGTGAAAAAGACATATAGACTCTGTTATGCCAGCCTAATTATTGCCGGTAAATTTGCCATTAAACGAATTTCCACAAGTTGCTGACGTTTACACTTGCGCGAGGAAATTTGAGTTGTTGTTGTTGTTGTTCGTATAGAAAATTGCCGGTAAATTTGCCATTAAACGAATTTCCACAAGTTGCTGACGTTTACACTTGCGCGAGGAAATTTGAGTTGTTGTTGTTGTTGTTCGTATAGAATTGGAATTTTCTACTTACTTGAGCCAAATCGGGCATAAAGTTGCTGACGTTTACACTTGCGCGAGGAAATTTGAGTTGTTGTTGTTGTTGTTCGTATAGAATTGGAATTTTCTACTTACTTGAGCCAAATCGGGCATGACATTCTGATCAATTACCACCGTCTGTATGATGGCCGATTGTTGCTGAATCTCCTGACTCTGCACCTTATTGTTCTCCTCCGCCTCCTGCTTATCCTTAATCATTATGATCAATTACCACCGTCTGTATGATGGCCGATTGTTGCTGAATCTCCTGACTCTGCACCTTATTGTTCTCCTCCGCCTCCTGCTTATCCTTAATCATTCGCTTGAGCTGGGTATTGGCCGCCTCATTTTTTGCATGCAACTCTTGCGACTTTACCGCCAGGCATGTTCTCCTCCGCCTCCTGCTTATCCTTAATCATTCGCTTGAGCTGGGTATTGGCCGCCTCATTTTTTGCATGCAACTCTTGCGACTTTACCGCCAGGCTCTTTTGCACCGCCTGCACTCGTTCGATCAAAAAAAAAGTTGCTGCTGCTCAAGAACACTGCGCTTCTCCTGATACATTGTACGGCTGCCGCGTTAATGAGACGTGTGTTGGCCTGGTGGCCAAACAAGCTTGAGCTGGGTATTGGCCGCCTCATTTTTTGCATGCAACTCTTGCGACTTTACCGCCAGGCTCTTTTGCACCGCCTGCACTCGTTCGATCAAAAAAAAAAGTTGCTGCTGCTCAAGAACACTGCGCTTCTCCTGATACATTGTACGGCTGCCGCGTTAATGAGACGTGTGTTGGCCTGGTGGCCAAACAATTTCTAAAAAAGTTGCTGCTGCTCAAGAACACTGCGCTTCTCCTGATACATTGTACGGCTGCCGCGTTAATGAGACGTGTGTTGGCCTGGTGGCCAAACAATTTCTACACGCGATTGGTATCAACTCTTTGCCAACTTTGGGACAGTGCATTGTCTGACCAAAAAAAAAAAAGTTGCTGCTGTTCAAGAACACTGCGCTTCTCCTGATACATTGTACGGCTGTCGCGTTAATGAGACGTGTGTTGGCCTGGTGGCCAAACAATTTCTACACGCGATTGGTATCAACTCTTTGCCAACTTTGGGACAGTGCATTGTCTGACCAGTTGCCAAACCGCAATCGAGCACACAGTGATTAAACAGAAAAAGTTGCTGCTGCTCAAGAACACTGCGCTTCTCCTGATACATTGTACGGCTGCCGCGTTAACGAGACGTGTGTTGGCCTGGTGGCCAAAAAATTTCTACACGCGATTGGTATCAACTCTTTGCCAACTTTGGGACAGTGCATTGTCTGACCAGTTGCCAAACCGCAATCGAGCACACAGTGATTAAACAGCACTGGCAATGTGGCGGCATGATCTTTCAGTCCGTCCATGCTTTATTCGTCACCCGCAAACAGTCTGAGCACCTCGTCATTGGCCAACAGTGTATTCATTCGCTCGAGGAATCTGGAATCTAGCACGAACATGAAGGCAATTTTTCCATTTTTGCATCCAGAGCGATGAGCACCTCGTCATTGGCCAACAGTGTATTCATTCGCTCGAGGAATCTGGAATCTAGCACGAACATGAAGGCAATTTTTCCATTTTTGCATCCAGAGCGCCGACGAACCGATCACAATAAGTCCTCGTCGCGAAATTTTCTTCCGTTTATTTGTTGTGAACTTTGATTGGAAAAATAAATAAGTCTCCTTCTATTCATCCAGGTGAAAAAAAACGGGACAGAGTAGTTTTTCCAGCGCCGGAAACACCAATCAGCAGCAAATGTTCCTGGGGCTGACAAAACAGTGTATTCATTCGCTCGAGGAATCTGGAATCTAGCACGAACATGAAGGCAATTTTTCCATTTTTGCATCCAGAGCGTCGACGAACCGATCACAATAAGTCCTCGTCGCGAAATTTTCTTCCGTTTATTTGTTGTGAACTTTGATTGGAAAAATAAATAAGCCACGACGAACCGATCACAATAAGTCCTCGTCGCGAAATTTTCTTCCGTTTATTTGTTGTGAACTTTGATTGGAAAAATAAATAAGCCTCCTTCTATTCATCCAGGTGAAAAAAAACGGGACAGAGTAGTTTTTCCAGCGCCGGAAACACCAATCAGCAGCAAATGTTCCTGGGGCTGACAGAAAATACTCCTTCTATTCATCCAGGTGAAAAAAAACGGGACAGAGTAGTTTTTCCAGCGCCGGAAACACCAATCAGCAGCAAATGTTCCTGGGGCTGACAGAAAATTCGGTCAATGCGCAGCACGTGCTCGCGAGCACGAAAAACTCGAGCGGTATGTCGAGTTTTTCTTCATAAAAGACCTTGAGACCTGGGGCTGACAGAAAATTCGGTCAATGCGCAGCACGTGCTCGCGAGCACGAAAAACTCGAGCGGTATGTCGAGTTTTTCTTCATAAAAGACCTTGAGTCTGGCGTGCACACAAAAATTCGGTCAATGCGCAGCACGTGCTCGCGAGCACGAAAAACTCGAGCGGTATGTCGAGTTTTTCTTCATAAAAGACCTTGAGTCTGGCGTGCACACAGCCGCGCAATTCCTACCGAGTTACCGGCACATAGTAGTCCTTGGACAGCCAATATTGCTATAGAGAATGAAGGCCTTTTCGTTCATGAAGTTCTTCATGGCGCTCACTATTCCAGAATTTCTAGCAGCAAAAATTCAATGTCAGCAAAATAGCGCACATCTACATGCAGTTAAATCATGTATAATTACCTAGAATTTGTGCCTTGCAAACCGCTGAATTTCTAGCAGCAAAAATTCAATGTCAGCAAAATAGCGCACATCTACATGCAGTTAAATCATGTATAATTACCTAGAATTTGTGCCTTGCAAACCGCTGCTGTATTGCGCTGAATGTTGTTCCACGCTTGTTGAACTAAGCTGCCCCACTGCTGGGGTTTTGGCTCGCGTAAATTCAGAGCTGGCTTTGATGGCAGCAGGTATTGGATCTCTTTGATCGACGGGTCATGACTCATGACTTATCTGCGGCTCAATGCAGCAGTGCAGCAATTTGCGCCATGTCATACTGAAATAACCGCCATATTACATTTACATTTGCTCGGAAAATTTCTTTAAAAATCATTTATAATAAACTAGCATGTGCATGCCTGTTTGCTCGGCGAGCTATTTATGTTATAAAAATTTTCGATAGATCAAAGTGACTGATATCATTATTTTTCGCGGATTTGAACCTTATCACCTGTCTTTCAATAAGAATATATTAATCGATTTTTATAGCTTAACTAAACACGCTGAGCACATTCCTTTAATTATTTTTCGCGGATTTGAACCTTATCACCTGTCTTTCAATAAGAATATATTAATCGATTTTTATAGCTTAACTAAACACGCTGAGCACATTCCTTTAATTGAGCGTAATCATTCAAATGTGATAACTTGATAAAATTATCGTTTGTAATCAATTTCGACCTTAACGCGCCTCTGAACATCCAGAGCACATTCCTTTAATTGAGCGTAATCATTCAAATGTGATAACTTGATAAAATTATCGTTTGTAATCAATTTCGACCTTAACGCGCCTCTGAACATCCTCTGAACATAATTTTTCAGCTAGGCGAGGTCATCCAGAAGAGACAATAAAAAAAAGTTGTTTTTGGTTGATTCTAACGTGCAGTCTTTGTGTACTTATAATTGGAAATGTTGGCGACCCATTGGAGTGATTTTTTAAAATATATGTGGTGAAAACCTACCAATTATACAGTATAACGTGCAGTCTTTGTGTACTTATAATTGGAAATGTTGGCGACCCATTGGAGTGATTTTTTAAAATATATGTGGTGAAAACCTACCAATTATACAGTGCAGTAAATAAACGTTGTAACAACGTTGTTAAAATGCGGTAAGAAAGTGTTTTACGAATTTTACAAATTATCGTCATGTAGGTCACTATATATGTGGCGGCAACGCCACACATACACGCGCACACAGTCGTTCGATATTCGACTGCGCATAATTTGCGCCATGTCATACTGAAATAACCGCCATATTACATTTACATTTGCTCGGAAAATTTCTTTAAAAATCATTTATAATAAACTAGCATGTACATGCCTGTTTGCTCGGCGAGCTATTTATGTTATAAAAATTTTCGATAGATCAAAGTGACTGATATCATTATTTTTCGCGGATTTGAACCTTATCACCACATGCCTGTTTGCTCGGCGAGCTATTTATGTTATAAAAATTTTCGATAGATCAAAGTGACTGATATCATTATTTTTCGCGGATTTGAACCTTATCACCTGTCTTTTAATAAGAATATATTAATCGATTTTTATAGCTTAACTAAACACGCTGAGCACATTCCTTTAATTGAGCGTAATCATTCAATTGTGATAACTTGATAAAATTATCGTTTGTAATCAATTTCGACCTTAACGCGCCTCTGAACATCCTCTGAACATAATTTCTCAGCTAGGCGAGGTCATCCAGAAGAGACAATAAAAAAATTATCGTTTGTAATCAATTTCGACCTTAACGCGCCTCTGAACATCCTCTGAACATAATTTCTCAGCTAGGCGAGGTCATCCAGAAGAGACAATAAAAAAAAGTTGTTTTTGGTTAATTTTAACGTGCAGTCTTTGTGTACTTATAATTGGAAATGTTGGCGACCCATTGGAGTGATTTTTTTAAATATATGTGGTGAAAACCTACCAATTATACAGTGCAGTAAATAAACGTTGTAACAACGTTGATGGAAATGTTGGCGACCCATTGGAGTGATTTTTTTAAATATATGTGGTGAAAACCTACCAATTATACAGTGCAGTAAATAAACGTTGTAACAACGTTGTTAAAATGCGGTAAGAAAGTGTTTTACGAATTTTACAAATTATTGTCATGTAGGTCACTGTATATGCCGCCAACAAAATATGCATAATAATGTACATTTGTGCAAAAAAGAGAGAAAAAAAAAATGTTCACCCATGATGTACGCAAATGTCGGACTGTATATGCCGCCAACAAAATATGCATAATAATGTACATTTGTGCAAAAAAGAGAGAAAAAAAAAATGTTCACCCATGATGTACGCAAATGTCGGTGAATAGAGGCTAAGTAGTTTGGAATAAATTTAAATAATTTTTTTTGTCACGTTAAAACAATTATACAGTGCAGTAAATAAACGTTGTAACAACGTTGTTAAAATGCGGTAAGAAAGTGTTTTACGAATTTTACAAATTATCGTCATGTAGGTCACTGTATATGCCGCCAACAAAATATGCATAATAATGTACATTTGTGCAAAAAACGGTAAGAAAGTGTTTTACGAATTTTACAAATTATCGTCATGTAGGTCACTGTATATGCCGCCAACAAAATATGCATAATAATGTACATTTGTGCAAAAAAGAGAGAAAAAAAAAAATGTTCACCCATGATGTACGCAAATGTCGGTGAATAGAGGCTAAGTAGTTTGGAATAAATTTAAATAATTTTTTTTGTCACGTTAAATTAAAAAAAAAAATGTTCACCCATGATGTACGCAAATGTCGGTGAATAGAGGCTAAGTAGTTTGGAATAAATTTAAATAATTTTTTTTGTCACGTTAAATTTGTCATATTTCTAAATACTTTTTTGTTTGGGTTAAAAGTAAAGATTTAGCAATAAGTAGTTTGGAATAAATTTAAATAATTTTTTTTGTCACGTTAAATTTGTCATATTTCTAAATACTTTTTTGTTTGGGTTAAAAGTAAAGATTTAGCAACTGACTTACAATGACTTCCTGAGGCGAACGACCAAAACCAGCCCCTCCAAGTAGTAATTCGAACTTTTTTGTTTGGGTTAAAAGTAAAGATTTAGCAACTGACTTACAATGACTTCCTGAGGCGAACGACCAAAACCAGCCCCTCCAAGTAGTAATTCGATGCAATTTGATTGAAAACAACTTCTATGAGCTCCCGCAGCTCCATTTTCATCGACTCCACCTCGGTTTCCTTGGCCTGCAGCGCGCTCTAAACGCTCTCGTGCTCCAACAACAGAGCATCCATGCGTGTTGCACCTGTTCCTCGAGTGCCAGACTCCACCTCGGTTTCCTTGGCCTGCAGCGCGCTCTAAACGCTCTCGTGCTCCAACAACAGAGCATCCATGCGTGTTGCACCTGTTCCTCGAGTGCCGACAACGGTAGCAGCAACTCGACTCGCTACTTCTCCCGCTGGTACTGCTGCTCCATAAAAGACAAACGCTGGATCAAACTCTCCTCGCGTCGATTCCAACTCGCTGGAGACACTCTGAGATGTTGTGTTGAGCTGAAAAAGTACGAAAGATACAAAAAAATTCATTCTATGTTTTTTATAGAGATTTTTATTTCCGATAATTTAAGTCCAGTAATATTTTTTTTTTATTTATTTATTTATTTATTTATTGTATACTTGTCTAGGCTTATTTTGCCTGTCACAAGGGGCTGTTTTTACTTGGCGTTTTTAACTTGGCGTTTTTCTGGGCTGCTCTGCCCTGAGCGTGCGGCTGTGGACCGACTTGTGCTTTCTGTACTGCATTTGCATGGTGCTTAAGCACCGTAGCGCTCATTCTACGCGATGTCTTGTGTTTCCTTACCCCCAGTCCCATTTAATTCTCCTCGATGTACTCAGGTAATTCATAACTTCTCAAGTGAAAAAGCTCCTGGAGCTCAGTATCTCGTTATTGCACTTTGCGAGTTTATTATTGCTGTGAGTGTACTCTTATTGAGAGAAAAGAAGAAGAACTTTGATGAAATTCAATTATAAATTTCCTTAAAGAAAAAAAACATCATTTTAATCAAAATTGGAGCCATTCAATTTAGGAATAATGCGTTTTTGATTTTTTTTTTGCCGATGACTCAGTGAACAATGAAAATATCAAAAAAATGTCACTTTTGTTAAGTTATTTACGACTACCATGTACACGTCCGTTTTGCTAGACGAGCTACTTATTTTAATTAGTTTTTGAAATGAAACTTCTTATGGGAGGCTGTGCGCTGGCCTGTTACGTTTTTCCCCCTCTATCAGCGTAACTCCGCCAGCGCCTCGACCTCATCACCTTTCACTTTTCAATGTGTTGGTGCCTTGTACAAGGCCCAGCTGACAGGGGACTAACACATTGACACGACTCGCTCTACACAGGAGAAATTATTCAGCATTTTTCACCAATGTTAAGGAGTATGGAGCGTTTCTATAGGTGAAAATGCCATTTCCAACTTTGAGTCATAAAGTATTTATTTTTTCACATAAATTAATCACTTATACAATTATATTTTAAATATAAAAGCTTTTCACAGTCTAGTTATTGAATAAATTTACTGTAAAGTTGACAATTTTAACACAGGCTTTTATAGGAGAGCCACAAAAAAGTGTCAACTTTACGGCAAATTTATTCAATAACAAAATAATAAAAGAAAGGGTGATTGGAAAAATATGACTGACTTCGAGCTAACATCGGTAACACTGCGAAGAAGCAGCTGGCCGAGAGCAGTGTATGTGTACGTCAGCGATTGC
The DNA here is from genome assembly GCA_002156465.1 of Macrocentrus cingulum. NCBI lineage: Eukaryota > Metazoa > Arthropoda > Insecta > Hymenoptera > Braconidae > Macrocentrus > Macrocentrus cingulum. The sequence continues at coordinate 12,738 of MVJL01008020.1, forward strand.
ACCTGTTCCTCGAGTGCCTACAACGGTAGCAGCAACTCGACTCGCTGCTCCTCCCGCTGGTACTGCTGCTTCATAAAAGACAAACGCTGGATCAAACTCTCCTCGCGTCGATTCCAACTCGCTGGAGACACTCTGAGATGTTGTGTTGAGCTGCTTTACGTAATTTTCGTAATGCTGGCACATTTCATCCTTTTCGGATGTTAAAATTCGAAAGTTTTCCTGCAACTGTGCCAACTGCTGCTCATAAATTACCTGTGTTTGCTGCTGGGCCTCGAGCTCTTGCAACTCTTGAGGTCGATTTGTCAATTGCTGAATTCGCAACTCTGCCAGGGACAGTGAATTTTTTGTTTGCTCCATTTCACCGTGCAGTTTGGACAGGTCCCCGCTCTTCATCAACAATTCTTGTCACAGCTCTGCATTCTCCAGATGCTGGTCGTCTCGCTCTCATTTTAGATCCTCTTATTGTCGGCAAATGTCCATGTAATTTGTCGGCAGAGCGCCGTAATTTTTTGCAGTGTGTTGACACTGATTTTTGACACTCGGAGCTCTTTCACCAGTTCAACCACGCGCTTGTGGGTGACTGAGAAGTTTTTTTGAAGCTCTTTCGACTCCTCACACTGCTGTTGGACCAGATACTGCTGTTGAGACAGCGCCGAGGTCAGTTCTGCTTTTTCATCTACAAGAATTTTAATTGTTTGCGTGTGAACTTTAATTTCTTCTCGCAGGGAAGGCACCACTCGCTCGATTTCGGCTTGTTTTGCCGCGAGAATTAGAACGTTGAGCCTACAGCGCTGTAACGGCTCGATTACGGCTGGTGGAGGACTCTCAGCCTCGAGTTTTTTCATCGGTCATCGCTCTGGCTGGCGAGACAGGCTCGATTTTCAACAGCAAAGTGACTTTAGCCACTACAGGCTTCGGTAGACTGTCCTCGGGCTTATCGGTCATCGCTCTGGCTGGCGAGACAGGCTCGATTTTCAACAGCAAAGTGACTTTAGCCACTACAGGCTTCGGTAGACTGTCCTCGGGCTTCATTGAGTAGTCGAACGACTCTTGAGGGAAGTCAGAGTAAAAGTTTGAACCGTTCAAGTGCTCGGTAACCTCCGTGCTATTGTTGTTTGTTGCGTCCAGTCTCAGTGGATAATACCAGACAGATATATGAAAAAAATATAGAAATGTAAATATTTTTGCTAATAAAGAATATCGCGTGTTTTGAAATAAAAATTTTGGGGCCTTTTACATGCTAATATCATGATAAGGAGTTGGACAAATTTTGTTAAGGACCTTTTTGCAGCTATTAAAATTTCCTACAAAAAAGATCTCTTGTTAAAAAAATTTATCTTCAGTAGTTTTGAATATTTTTTGGTTTTTGATTCAGTAAAATATTTTTTTCATATATATGTTCTTCGGACTTGAGATACGCGACATTTTTTGTGAATATCTTCATGAGGATGTGAATTAGAAAAATTTTGTTAAAACCTTTTTTGCAGCTAATAAAATTCCCTACAAAAAAGGTTTCCTGATAAAAAATTCCATTTCCAGTAGTTTTAAAGATATTTCAATCTAAAGCAACAAGATAATTTTGAATGATATTATAGCTTTACTCACTGTTATTTAATTGACGAATTACTGACCTGCAGAAAATCAGGTAGAACACCTGATGGTATTTGTGAAGTTCGGTGGTGACATCAAGAACGTATTCATCTCTATAGCCAATGGCATCGTTAAAGTATCACCGTTAACAATACAATACAGCGAGAATTCGTCTATTTCGTGAGGGTCCCTCACCGATATGACGCTGCACATCTTCTCGATAACGTCCTACAGTACCGAAATAAGCACCGGAAATAAATAATAGTATTAAAAAAAATTGTAACAATGCAGAAAAACGCGCATTGCATCAATCTAAATTGTGAGAGAAAATAAAAATTACCTGAACAACTGTTGCGCACTTGGTGTTGATAACTCTTTCAGTGCCATGAGGCAATCTATAGATCTGCCTGTTGGCATTTCTTTTCACACTGATGGCCGTTATCTCTTCAACGCTTGGCACGTTTTTTCGTCCACCGTATTTTACGGTTTTCCGGAGATTCTACAGACAGACAAATATAATAATAGTATTAAAAAAAATTGTAACAATGCAGAAAAACGCGCATTGCATCAATCTAAATTGTGAGAGAAAATAAAAATTACCTGAACAACTGTTGTGCACTTGGTGTTGATAACTCTTTCAGTGCCATGAGGCAATCTATCTATAATCTGCCTCTTGGCATTAGAAAAGTGTGACTACCGGCAATTCTCTTCAACGCTTGGCACGTTTTTTCGTCCACCGTATTTTACGGTTTTCCGGAGATTCTACAGACAGACAAATATTGGCCGTTCCGTGATAAGCCCAGCGTTTGTCGTAGGCCGTAGTCTCCAGGTATTTTGTCAGATAGGGCCTGGGGCCCTCGCTGCAGGTTTAGTACAATGCTGAACAGCCACCAACCGCGCTGACAACTGTCCGGATTAAAGTCTCCAGGTATTTTGTCAGATAGGGCCTGGGGCCCTCGCTGCAGGTTTAGTACAATGCTGAACAGCCACCAACCGCGCTGACAACTGTCCGGATTAAGGCTCTTGTTGTTTGTCGTTTGCTTCATCAGCTGGCAGTAGAATTTGTCGCGTAACGGCTCGAACTTGTGGCAGTGCTGGCGTGAAATAATGGGCATTAATTAGTTGGATACAAAGTGCGGAACATGACGATTTTACTTACCATGAGAATTGTGATACACGCACTTGACTTTGCTCATGTCCGGAGGCAGCGGTTGGTCGCCCACGTACCTCATCAGATATATGAAGCACTTGGCAGCTAGCAAGCTTAACTCAGCGTCCAGTTGCGGCAGACTCTGGTCAATTGGCACAGTTGAGAATTTCACTAGATTGACTCGCTCTTTCCACGTCCACTCGGCGCCATCCGGCTGGCCCTCCTTACTCTTTTTCTTGTTCTTCAACGACTCAATGACCTTCAACGAGCCGCTTATCGAGCCATCAGCCGTCTTCATATTAGTTGGATATCTGAAATACCAGTTATTTTGTGAGTACGAGTCGGTTTATCGTAAATATTTTCATATTACCGCATCCTGGCGTCAGGGGATAAGTTTTTTTTTTATATCTAAGGCACGCCTGAGATATAGCTAACAGCAAACAACCGGTATATAACGTATCTATAATAGCCTTCTCTTTTATCAGAAGGAATAAATATATTTTTAGTTGCAATTTTTATTTTTAAATTATATCTAATTATTTTCGAACTTTAGATCGAGTAATTTTTATATAAAAGTCAAATGTTTTTAGCCATCGATTTATGGTCAATCAAAGCCTCGCCACGGCTCGGCATGCCCTCTTTTATTTACTGAATGCGGTGTCTTATGACGTTGCCGATTGAAAACCCTGATTCAACAGCGCATCACTTTGGCAATCAGCTGACAATCCGGCTTATGGTTACATGACAAGTATAATTTCTTCAGAGTATCCGGTAAATTGGAGTGCCCAGCAGTCCGGAGTCTGAGGGCCTGACTCATTGTTTGGTGGTAGCAGAGATCAGTCAGTGGAGTTTGAGCAAGTCGATGCTGCACTCAGAGATATTTATAGAAGAATTTTGTATTGGTCATGTGGATTGTAAGTTGCTGCAGGACAGGAAAGTAAGTATCTGTGTGAGTCTCATCTCACACAGTTGCTCAAAGAAGCCTTGAGACTGAATACTTTGATGTTGGATATCAAACGCCGCGTGACTATTCATTTGTGCACAAATTCGTTTGTCAAATGTTCGAGCTTTTTTCGCATTAAAGCCGGCTGTTCTTGCAGCATCAAATCTGCGAGAATGTTGAGAGTAATTTCCACCTGATTAAAAACTCGTTCAAGCGGATTATTAATCGTCGAATCATGTATATAGCGCCACTAAAACAATAATTTATGCTTGATAATTGTCACACAAGATCATGAAAACTTGAGCATTAATATTTCCATCTTTAAATTGTTTGATTACCTTTTCACGGTGCAATGCCCGTAATTATTGTCGTCGTTTAACAAAATTACCACAATACCGGCAAAAATTTTTACTGTTGCCAATAATTTTCAGTATAGATGCTCATCGCCGACAAAGTAAAAGCGCAGAACAGACGTTCACTCGCGATCCAAATATTTACCCAGGGCTTTTTGAATTTTTTCCAAGCAAATCAGCAAATCGTTGCAGGGCACGCTGCACACAAGGAATTTTTAGAAGATCCATTAGCATAGGTGATTTTGAGACTTTTCTCATTAGACCCAAAAATTCCAAGCTGATATGCTATGAAATTGCGATGTCTGAACGGGCAAAAGTGTTTTAATGCCAGCACTGCCGGAACAAATCCTTTCAAATTTGACGACCTGATTTCCACGAGTTTTTCAACTTCAGCATGATTTTCTTAATCTATTTAACCTGACACCATACAGCACTGCCGGAACAAATCCTTTCAAATTTGACGACCTGATTTCCACGAGTTTTTCAACTTCAGCATGATTTTCTTAATCTATTTAACCTGACACCATTTTTTCCTTTTCTATATATCCCTGGGATTCTTGGCTTGGTGAGCTGCAACACGCCCATCGACTCCTTATTCTCATGCTCGACCACCCAACCGCCCAAGGCCACACAACCCTCCACCTCTCATTAAACAACTAACTGCGATCTCATGCTCGACCACCCAACCGCCCAAGGCCACACAACCCTCCACCTCTCATTAAACAACTAACTGCGCGGTATATTAAGAAAACAGAAATTTTTGAAGGTACTCTGAATTCTAATTTGTGGCTGCTGTTACGGCGAAAAAAAATTAACATTCCAGATTGCAAAGTTGAAGCTGTTGATACCGACAGAAATTTTTGAAGGTACTCTGAATTCTAATTTGTGGCTGCTGTTACGGCGAAAAAAAATTAACATTCCAGATTGCAAAGTTGAAGCTGTTGATACCGGGCGAGTAAAATATTTCAATTAACCAATTGAAGTTTTTATTATTTTAATTTTCAGAAATATTTCCAGCGCTTTGGAAGAGTAAGGTGGAGTGCGACGGTATTACAGAGACGAAACGGAAGACAATTGAAGTTTTTATTATTTTAATTTTCAGAAATATTTCCAGCGCTTTGGAAGAGTAAGGTGGAGTGCGACGGTATTACAGAGACGAAACGGAAGGAGAGCAAGAGATTGGAGCTGAAGGTTCAAGATTATACACGCGAGGGTAAAGCAAGTCGTTGCCTTACGTTTATTGCTCGACGGAAGCACTCTTTCAAAACAAGAGCAAGAGATTGGAGCTGAAGGTTCAAGATTATACACGCGAGGGTAAAGCAAGTCGTTGCCTTACGTTTATTGCTCGACGGAAGCACTCTTTCAAAACGCATTGTGCACATTTATGGTACAGCGATTATGCCCTAAACATGAGCTACTCGTGCTCCTACTTTCCAAGTGTTCAGACTCCTCATATTCACGATTTTATATCTGCATACACATCAGCGCAATCACCAACGATAAAAAAACATGAGCTACTCGTGCTCCTACTTTCCAAGTGTTCAGACTCCTCATATTCACGATTTTATATCTGCATACACATCAGCGCAATCACCAACGATAAAAACGCATGATTAAAACTTTGAAAAAGTATATAAAAATTAAACCCTAAAAATCTAGAAAATTTTGCACTGACAAATTTAAAACAACTATTTACAAATTTTTACTTTGAAAAAGTATATAAAAATTAAACCCTAAAAATCTAGAAAATTTTGCACTGACAAATTTAAAACAACTATTTACAAATTTTTTAATTAACTGAATTTTTTGCTTTTAATTTGTTAAAAAAAAAATTTTTTTTCACGCAGGATTATAAAAATATTTTTGGGTGAAAAACCAGAGCAAAAAACTCTTACCCCCCCTTTGTATTTACTGCTGTCACTCAGTCACAGCTCTCGGCGCTTTTCAGAACGAGTCATTCTCTTGTGCAGTTTTTTCGACGAAGCAAAAAAAGGGTTCGGTTCTTCCACCCATATTGTAGCACTACCAACAACAGCCGTTATACAAGAACCAGAGGATTTCAAGCGTTTCCTTGGATGCTCATTCGCACTTGGACAGTCTCAATTCCACCCATATTGTAGCACTACCAACAACAGCCGTTATACAAGAACCAGAGGATTTCAAGCGTTTCCTTGGATGCTCATTCGCACTTGGACAGTCTCAGTGACAGTATTCACTTCGACAGGGAACAGTAAACAAGAGCTTAAATTTTGAAAAAAAAAAAACAAACAAACAAATTGTGAACGTGGTTGTGCATTTTGTGATTCAGTATATACCAACGCGAAACATCAAATTCAAGAGGGTAAGTCATCAAAAAAAACAAATCCAAACTAATTATTTACATCTTAAAAAAAAATTTAATTGAATTAAAAAATTTTTTAACATTAAAAAAATTTATAAACTCTCAGATTACAAAATAAAAAAATTATTTCAATACTGTGAGTTGCTATTGAAGTTTCAAAAAAGAGTCTCAAACCGAATTTTTTTCTATACACAATATGGAATAGAAATGGTTATGAATTTCCAAAAAAAAAAATCATATATATGTTCTTCGGACTTGAGATACGCGACATTTTTTGTGAATATCTTCATGAGGATGTGAATTAGAAAAATTTTGTTAAAACCTTTTTTGTAGCTAATAAAATTCCCTACAAAAAAGGTTTCTTGATAAAAAATTCCATTTCCAGTAGTTTCAAAGATATTTCAATCTAAAGCAACAAAACCTTTTTTGTAGCTAATAAAATTCCCTACAAAAAAGGTTTCTTGATAAAAAATTCCATTTCCAGTAGTTTCAAAGATATTTCAATCTAAAGCAACAAGATAATTTTGAATGATCTTATAGCTTAATTACTCACTGTTATTTAATTGACGAATTATTGACCTGCAGAAAATCAGGTAGAACACCTGATGGTATTTGTGAAGTTCGGTGGTGACATCAAGAACGTATTCATCTCTATAGCCAATGGCATCGTTAAAGTATCACCGTTAACAATACAATACAGCGAGAATTCGTCTATTTCGTGAGGGTCCCTCACCGATATGACGCTGCACATCTTCTCGATAACGTCCTACAGTACCGAAATAAGCACCGGAAATAAATAATAGTATTAAAAAAAATTGTAACAATGCAGAAAAACGCGCATTGCATCAATCTAAATTGTGAGAGAAAATAAAAATTACCTGAACTACTGTTGTGCACTTGGTGTTGATAACTCTTTCAGTGCCATGAGGCAATCTATCTATAATCTGCCTCTTGGCATTTCTTTTCACACTGATGGCCGTTATAACTGTTGTGCACTTGGTGTTGATAACTCTTTCAGTGCCATGAGGCAATCTATCTATAATCTGCCTCTTGGCATTTCTTTTCACACTGATGGCCGTTATCTCTTCAACGCTTGGCACGTTTTTTCGTCCAATCAGTGCCATGAGGCAATCTATCTATAATCTGCCTCTTGGCATTTCTTTTCACACTGATGGCCGTTATCTCTTCAACGCTTGGCACGTTTTTTCGTCCACCGTATTTTACGGTTTTCCGGAGATTCTACAGACAGACAAATATAGGCCGTTCCGTGATAAGCCCAGCGTTTGTCGTAGGCCGCAGTCTCCAGGTATTTTGTCAGATAGGGCCTGGGGCCCTCGCTGCAGGTTTAGTACAGGCCGTTCCGTGATAAGCCCAGCGTTTGTCGTAGGCCGCAGTCTCCAGGTATTTTGTCAGATAGGGCCTGGGGCCCTCGCTGCAGGTTTAGTACGCGGCGACAATGCTGAACAGCCACCAACCGCGCTGACAACTGTCCGGGTTAAGGCTCTTATTGTTTGTCAGAAACAGAAATTTTTGAGGGTACTCTGAATTCTAATTTGTGGCTGCTGTTACGGCGAAAAAAAATTAACAAAGGTCTAACGTTTCAACTTCGACAAGATACCGGGCGAGTAAAATATTTTAATTAACCAATTGAAGTTTTTATTATTTTAATTTTCAGAAATATTTCCAGCGCTTTGGAAGAGTAAGGTGGAGTTCGACGGTATTACAGAGACAAAGCGGAAGGAGAGCAAGAGATTGGAGCTGAAGGTTCAAGATTATACACGCGAGGGTAAAGCAAGTAAGGTGGAGTTCGACGGTATTACAGAGACAAAGCGGAAGGAGAGCAAGAGATTGGAGCTGAAGGTTCAAGATTATACACGCGAGGGTAAAGCAAGTCGTTGCCTTACGTTTATTGCTCAGCGATCGACAGCGATTATGCCCTAAACATGAGCTACTCGTGCTCCTACTTTCCAAGTGTTCAGACTCCTCAAAGTCGTTGCCTTACGTTTATTGCTCAGCGATCGACAGCGATTATGCCCTAAACATGAGCTACTCGTGCTCCTACTTTCCAAGTGTTCAGACTCCTCATATTCACGATTTTATATTTGCATACACATCAGCGCAATCACCAACGATAAACACGCATGATTAAAACTTTGAAAAAGTATATAAAAATTAAACCCTAAAAATCTAGAAAATTTTGCACTGACAAATTTAAAACAACTATTTACAAATTTTTATAATTAACTGAATTTTTTGCTTTTAATTTAACTGACAAATTTAAAACAACTATTTACAAATTTTTTAATTAACTGAATTTTTTGCTTTTAATTTGTTGAAAAAAATTTTTTTTTTCACGCAGGATTATAAAAATATTTTTGGGTGACAAACCAGAGCAAAAAACTCTTTCCCCCCCTTTGTATTTACTGCTGTCACTCAGTCACAGATCTCGGCGCTTTTCAGAACGAGTCATTCTCTTGTGCAGTTTTTTTCGACAAAGCAAAAAAAGGGTTCGGTTCTTCCACCCATATTGTAGCACTACCAACAACAGCCATTATACAAGATCCAGAGGATTTCAAGCGTTTCCTTGGATGCTCATTCGCACTTGGACAGTCTCAGTGACAGTAAAGTGAAGCTGTCCCTTGTCATTTGTTCTCGAATTTAAAACTTTAAAAAAAAAAAATTTGTTTGTTTAACACTTGCACCAACACGTAAAACACTAAGTCATATATGCAACGCGAAATATCAAATTCAAGAGGGTAAGTCATCAAAAAAAACAAATCCAAACTAATTATTTACATCTTAAAAAAAATATTTAATCGAATTAAAAAATTTTTTAACACTAAAAAAATTTATAAACTCTCAGATTACAAAGTAAAAAAATTATTTCAATACTGTGAGTTGCTATTGGAGTTTCAAAAAAGAGTATCAAACCGAATTTTTTTCTATACACAATATG
>MVJL01008026.1:0-13230 GCA_002156465.1 Macrocentrus cingulum
CCCCCCCCCCCCCCCCCCGCCCTTTTTCCAATTCATCATTTTTTCCCGGCATTACCGGTGAAAAAAAATGATTGATTTTCTTTTCGAGACTTTTACATGTCTATTCGTAAAAGGGATAAGTGGATTTTGTCCACAGAGAGGAATATATTGAACGGAGTATTTTAACGAGAATCAGCATCCCTTTTTGAACACAGAGAAAACCTGTCGAATAAAATTCAACGTGAGATGGATACGGTTAAACTTTTATACGCTTTGCGAGTGTTGAATTGGATCACAAAGCACCAAATGGAACGTGAATCCTCTTGAAATATAGATGGCTATCTGATATAATTAAAACAAAAAAATCATCATCAATTAGATGCAGCGAAAATTTTCATCATTTTCAAATACTTTAATGAAAATTATGCAATACAAATTCATTGTTAATTAGTGATGATAAAAATTCCAAATAACAAAAAAATATTCAATTAGACGTATAGCATGCAATAAATGAATTTCAAATATGTGCAACTTATTAACAAAAATTATTACTATTATTACTATTATCGAATAGTGCGATATAGTAGCTGCTAATCTCTCATTGATGCGAAATTACTTTCCACCTTCAAAAATAATTTTTATTATCTACTACTATGCGTGTCACTACCACTATTATTTGCTACTATGAGTGCTACAACTATAATTTACTATACAATTTATTATTTCTTTACAAAAGGAAAATTGCTCATGTTTTTTGTCAATGTTGCTACTACTATGATTGCTACTATTTATACTATTATAACCATTGTTTGCAGTCATTATTAATTCTTCCGATCTATTATTATTTATTATTCAGTTCTGATTCCTTATTACTATTACTTTCATTCCTAATCGCTACTATTATTACTATTTCACTATACTATTGGTGTTGGGCAGAAGTAGTTTTTTTTCTAAAAAATTCTTACAACCATCACAATTATTGGCATCACTACTATTACTTCCATCGTTATTTATTACTACTAGCACTACTAGATACTATTATTATAACGTATTATGACTTATTGAAACCTATTTGCGATGATTATTATCGTTTACAATTTCTGTTGTTTACTATCATTACTATTTTTTATCATAACTACTATTAATTACTGTTAGCACTATTCGTTACTATACTATTCTTTACTATTTCAATATCATCTACTGTTATTTACTGCTACTACTATTATTTACTGTTGCCACTATTATTTACTATTAGTGCTATAGTTTTTATTTACTACTATGATTTTACTATTAATAATACTATTATTCTTATTATTATTATTGTTATTTATATTAAGATAGCAGCAATTGTTACTATTGTTACTATCGCTACTATCGCTACTATGTTTAAGCGTAAATGTTTCTTGTCTTGGCTTTTTCGAAAAAAAAGTGGAATGAAAATCACCGTATCATTTTTGGATTTGTAAATTTTATTACTATTATTAGGATTATTATGACTTTTTTACTACTATTATAAACAATTATTATTACTTTATACATTAATATAATAAGATGTTTCTATATGGTTTAGTGACTGTAAAAATGACGAATTTGATTTTTAATTGAATTTCTAGATTTGCATCAAAGATGTCTACTTTTCGTGCAAAATTTTTATACGAATACGAAAAAATTAATTCGTCGGGAGTGCGCGATGTTCATCAATTTCGCTGCACGACGTTATCCTTCATCAAGTGATACTTCATGCCTTGGAGTTGCTTCTACTCTGCATGAACGACCCTCAATATTCTCGACAGTATCGCATTTCGATTTTAACGAGAGATTGGATATAAGTTCCTTGGGGTGTAAGTAAACCCAATTAATTTATATACACATCAAGGAGCTGAATCATATTGCTTGTACAAAAATGAAGCTATTCTGGCAGTGTTTGACATGTTGCAAAATATATTCCCGAGATTACCTGTATAAAAATAGAGGAAAAAAATTCAAAACGGAATTGAACCTGATGGAGATTTCCTCGAGGGTATATTACTTTTTATCGCATTGGCAAAATAAATATAGCTATGTGCAGTAAATGTATATGACGGTTAATCTTGTGTATGTCGACTGTAGATGAGCATGAAGTGTCGAGGACTAAAAGCATTAGAATTTTGATATGTTCACTTCAAAGCAAAGAACATAATTCAGGTCAATTCATATCCGACGAGAGTAGATGATGCTCAAAGCGATTGGGATTATAAGCGAGCTTCAGAATATTCGGCCTCGAGCAATTGAATCCCGCCTGCTCTATTGCTGTGTGCCATGGCAATGACGGACATTTTACGCAGTTTCAGAATATACAATAATAAGTCACGGCCACTGCAATTTTCGAATCGGAAATTACAATCAAATGAAAACTACTGTGTTTCTTGACAACTGCACAGTTGAGAAAGAAGAAAAAAACATTTTTTCATTTACTTGGAATTAATTGGCTTCAATCTCAGAAATTTCGCATTCAGCTTTCTTTTGTAACGTATAGACACACTACAGAATTATTCTTGGAAATTCAGAATCGAAGTGTAAAAAATGCTGAGGCGGAGAGGACGTATAGGTATACCAGATACATAGGATACTAACCGCCCCGGCAAATTTTGTACCGCCTAACAATCGATAAAAGTCGTGTTACGTCCACGTAAACTTTATTCAAGATTTTATTAACGTAACAAAATAAATATCATGGATTTATTGAGTTTAATAATTTATCACAATAGGGTGTCAGCAAGACACTTGTTGACACCCTATTGTAGTTTCATGACTAACTATGAATAACTATTAAAATATCGAAAAAAAAATAATATTTTGGTGGATTTTAATGTTTTGACGTGCGTTTTTTGTAACTTAGCCTGTAGAAGATTTTTTACATACCTAACGATTTTTTACTCAACATTAAAAATAGAGAGATGTTTTCACAAAATCTCGATTTCGATTATAATATTTTGAACAACTATTATAAACGATGTAATCAATGGAAAAAAATATATCTTTCACTTGACTTTGTTTAATTTAAATAGTGGATAGAACAGAATCGTGAGCAAAGCCACGGGTGAGACAGCATATATATAGGGGAATGTGGGGCAAAGGGGGCGTATACACATTAGTTATAGTTTTATATAATTAATCGTAACCTTTATAGATCTTTTTTTTCATGAAAAGGTATAATAGATCATATTTACCATATATCTTCGAGAGATTAACGTTGCACTTAGAGATTAATTGTGTCGTGCATTTAGAGAACATTTGCATTTAGAGGTGTTTCATTTAGCGAAACTCAACTGTACAAATTCTGGGCCATTAGAAGCAGCAAAATGTGACGTAGTTATGCATCACGATAAATATACCGCGGTATTATAGGGGATGTAGAGCAAAATAGGGTACACTTTGACATGTAAAAGTGTACCTCATTTTGCCTGATCCATTTTTGCGCCTGGGACACCGTCAACCTGATTTTTCTAAATTCAATTTTTTCATCACTCACTGTTGATTCTTTATCAAATTTTAACGACCCGTTATTACAATCGGAAAAATCTATTAATTATACAAATCTTTTTTATGCATTCATCACGAAAAAAAATATTTTAAATATAAAAAAAACTTAAATATTGACATTCATGCAAAAATAATTTCCGCGTTCATTTCACGATATTTAATTTATTTCCACAGATTTGTTGTTTTTTCCAGAGGAAATTAAACCGAGTCAAGATATACATCAATATATATAGAGAAATGAGGCATGTATAGGCAAAATGAGGTACCTGAAAAAACGAGTGAAAATTTTTTTCTCTAATTGCCACAACTGCAATTGATTTATATCATCATATATACATACCTATACGTATATTATAATTTGTGCTGTGTAGCGAGCTTGTATACAGTAATTTGACATCAGTAAAACAGTATGCGACAAGCAATTGTTTTATAACTATTTCTTAATTTTTTATACTTCCTAGCAAGCTTTTACTCCATTTTTACACTTTTTGTTTTTAAAAATCATGATTATCTTGAGTAACCCATTTTGCCCCATATATTCCTTTATATAATTTTATGATATTTTTTCGCATGCATTTTATATTAAAATTTTTATTTACATTTTAGTTGGATATCACGTTTCTAAACCCAAAATGACGTAAAGAAAAATTCTTTTACTGTTTTAAATCATGATATCTTTAAAACTAAGGGAGATAAAGATTTTTTTCAAGAGATCTTTTTTGTAGAGAATATTATTAGCTATAAAATAGGTCCTTAACAAAATTTCTCTAACTTGCATCCTTATCAAGATATCTGCAAGTGAAAAGGTCTACATTTTCTAGCGATATACGCCCGTTTGGCTTTAGACATGTGATATAGCTCGTTATATGTGCATACAAAAAAGTATTTTTTTATTATTATTTCTATATTTATCCACATAAATATTACAACAAATATAAACGAATAAAAAACCACAAATTTTTACAATTAACATCATCTTTTTTATGCAATTTCACATAAAATAAATTTCCATGAAAGCTATTACACCAATTTGCAGTTGGATATACGATGAAAATATATATCTAGCCATTATGCTGTCACCAGTAAATCACAAATGTCTGCAGTAGGGTACGGGAGGGTTTCTGGCTTGGGTAAAACAGATTTGCTGCAGCTAAGCGTGAGCCGATTTGCAATACAGACATCGCTGTTGCATCTTTTAATTTTGATGTAATCGAGTTTCTGATCATTACGGGAACTCCTTATTTCTCTTTTCTCCACCCATCTTATTCAAAATATCCCCACTATGTTCTCCCGCGTACGTTAATAATCTTTGCATGGATAAATTTTGAATAAAAATGACACAGGTAGGTTGACGTTGACTTTATTCGATCGCTTCCAGCGATAAAACCTCCTTGTTAGCACAGTGTCTGTTAACAATTAAACGAATTCACGTTATTAAAGTCATTAAATCATACCCAGATGTGCATAAATAGGAGTGGAAGTGAAAGAGCTCTCTATTTATAGCCGAAATGTGAAGTGTACATGAATAGCATGGATCGAGAGGAAAAAAGAGGGCCTCGACAAAAGGGATATATCGATCGATGAGTATATAAAGGGCCTCGGCGATACGGTCTTTATGGATAAAGTTGAATCAGGGGAGAAATTCGCAATCTCAGGGCAATTTTGTTACCAATGAAATATACCGTCCCCTCTTTCACATGTCGCCTCTGATGCAGTAACCATAAATTAATTATTTAAAGCTATAGATAAACCACTAAACGGTTTCTGGACGAGAAGTATCATTTTAATTCTCATAATATTCCAAAGTAGTGATAAAAATCCGTAGAGTTACTTCAAAGTTCAAGGAGTAATAAGAAGGCTTGAAGGGTTATTTCAAGCAAAGGGTCTTTTTGCTCTATCGTATTATATTCGCTAAACTGCTTGAAGTGTTCTCTTACCTGATGCTCGCAATATTATCACTTATAATACTTTAATTGAGGTTAAATGCAGCTCATTAAAAATTTTAATAGATTTTAATTAAATATTTTGCTCCGTGTTAGCTATATCATATTATATACTTATTTTCGAAAAAAAAAAAATTATTTATAAGTTAGAGACCTTTATTTTTTAGTTACTCAATATTTTAGGTATAAACGCCATAAAGCACACCCTTATGCAATATTTACAACTCGTAATTATCAAAATATATCAAAAACAAAGCCGAATATTACAAAAATTTACTTTACATTTTTTATAAAAAATTTAAATTCCTATCATTTAACTATGACAATATTTTTTATTATTCCGCTTATTTGCTGAGATATCAAGAAATTAACAAAATAAAGATATCCAACTAATCCAATAAAAAAAAAGTAAACTTTTTATGAAGAATGCGCAAGTTTTTTTTCATTGACATTTTATAGCCGATGTTTACGCTCTAGAAATTTGCAAATATCTCAGATCTATAATCTTCCAACTGATATTGAATTCTAATGGACAAAGAGACAGATGTTTTACTCTCACACCATCAAGCTTCGGAAATAACTTGACGCCGAATTCGATATTAAATTTGCGAATATATTCAAAGTACTTTTGCCGCGAAATTTGTGATCATTTTGTTGATTATTCCAAATATCGAATCTCACCCGTACATAACAAACAAGTATATAATTGTGGGATTTTTTTTCAAGTATAGTATACATACGTGACCAACTGGCAATAAAGAAATTTATTTTCAATAAATACATTTCAAATTTCAAAAAAAAAATTTTTTTTAACTAAATTATCAGATTTTTTTTTAACTGACGAAAAAATTAATTAAATTTTTTATTTACACTTCTGATGAATGAAAAAATTTTTTGTTATCATTAAATAACTTAATTAATGGATTAAAACATTAAATTTTTTTATTTTAACGTTTTTCTAGATTTTTTTCATAGTTTTTTTTTTATTTTTTGAATTTTTTTGAAATATAGCATTTGAAGATTAGAAAATCTATTATTTTTATTTACATCTCTCGAACCATTAGTTTTTTATAAAAAATTATTTGTAACCAAATTCGGAGAAGATTAAATTACTGAATTTTTTTTATAATCAACTTTTTTTCTACGTGAAATTCTTTATCAATTATAACTACATTTATTGAAACCCCGTAAAAACAAACAAAATATCAATTTTATTTAAATAATTCGGGTGGTTATGACTAGAAAAGTAATCTTTAATAAATTTATCATACTTAATTGCTATTAAAGGTTTTTTTTTTAATTGATTTATTGTTATTAGAGCATTAATTGTTTATTCGATAAAATAACTGACTGATGTCATGAGAATAAATATGCTTGATCTAGTCAGAAATTTTTATGATTAAAAAAAGTTAATTTTAAATCATAAATTTAATTATTTCTTAAATATTTTTCATTAATACATGGTGTAGAGTTCTCTATCGAGTTTGAAAATATCCAACTAATTCTGAATTTTACAAAGTCAAAGGAGTTTCCCTTCCAAGTAGACTCGACATTATTCTTCCCGATATAATCAAGAAGATCCAGGCAAACCTTACGAGATGTAGTAATGTGAGGGGTTCGCCCATCTCCGAGAGGAAATTTACAACTTGTGAAAACTTGAGAGAAATGCGAAGGCACCAGACGAGTCGCAGTGAATTGCTTTTTCACTCTCCCATATGTTATTCTACGGTATATTCTAAATATATACTTGTCGCAAGAGAATAAGGAAATATCGTTGTAGCAGGAAAATTCCAGTAATTCAATGACAATCTTTATATTATTATCCAATCAATCAAAAATACAGCTTCGCGATAAAAAAAGTAAGAGAAACTGAGTACAGTTGTGCCAGGGTACGGTTGTGACAGTCATTCTAGTGAAACTATCAGGAATACCTGGAAAAGTGTAAGTGCAAAAAAGTCTATCGTATACCCGTCCGGACGTGTTTCATCGTATTAAGCAAGCCGTAATGCCTTATTAACGTTAGCAGAAGCCTAAATCACTTTTTAACAGTCGAAAGTAAGTTTTCTTATTTGATTTCTTTTAATAATCATTATTCTACGGGTACAGACAGAGTCACGATTGTTTCGCCTCGTAATAAGTTAAACATCAATAACTAAATATCACCCATGATTTTGCATGTACATTATTGTGTATTGTCATAACAATTATTTTTCTACTCAGGAGTGCATCGGGTACGGTTGTGATAATCGTCGTTTTAGCGGCATTATAAGAAGAACTAGCAAAACTGTCAAAGGAAAGAAGATCTCCGTACCTTTTTAAACATGTTTAAAAGTATTGCGTCTGCTGTAAGACGACATTACCGCGAACATTGCCTTTTAATAGTCACAAGTACAAATTTTCATTTAATAACTCAAAATAATTACTTTAATATGTCTATTATCTTATTATTATGCATTATGATAATATTTACAATGAAATTGATTTTATAAAAAATTCTGACACATTTTTTAATCTTTCCCTAACCGACTGCAAGTACTATCACAACCGTCCTTGGGGTGTTGTCAGTTTTGACATTTTTTTTCTCTTGTATAATTTGCTTTTATGACGTAACCGTTATATTTAGGGACTAAATATTAATTTTCAATGTAGGTTACTGCACACTCTACTATAAAAAATATTCATCTTGCAATTAACTGGATTTCTCTGAAAACTACTAGCGATTGAATGAAAATTGTCACAACCGTACCCAGCCTCCCTTATATATAGAAAATTTTATTCGATATAATAGTTTATTATAAAAAAAAAATCTATATAACATATATTTAGTATTTATTTTTTAAGGTCTATAATGAAAATGTATTTTTATCGGATACAAAATACATGTTCGTTTGTTTTACCTAATACTTAAAGCACCTCTGATAATGTGAAAAAAAAATTGACATTGCCTTGAAACGAAGAATTCTATTACACATCTGAGAGATTTTCTACGAGCTCGGTACACATCCGTATCTTTAATAGTGACTCTATATACACTAGCGACTATATTTATTATCCTCGAAGTGAGAAAAATAGAGACAAGGACGCTGTGGCTCGTTTAATCTTCATAACTGTTGTCAGAACATCTGTTCTTCAAAAGTAGATCAAACACAAATACAGACGCAAATATAAATTGTTAAAACTGATTATTCTGTAAAGCTATTATTGACTCTGCATGTTCGACAACTGACTTTCGATTCCCCGCTGGAATTGTTGGCATACACGCCCCATTGGCTTGAGTCAATGGTATATATAAGGTCTTGTCATCCCCGAAACTTTCACAAAGTGTCTTCCTACAGTGTTAGATACGTCTATCGATCCTTTGAGTTCCATATTCCCATTGAGAACGTCATTTCCAACCTCAAATGTTATGTACGCAAATCATATTAGTACATGATATGTCTCTGGACCATGAATATTAAGAAAATACATTTAATTCAATGAAGAAAATTGCACAGAATTTTTTTCCAGGATAAGGGAGACTGGACTCAATTGAACCAATAAAATTCGTAGAATTCATTGTCCTTAAAGTGATAATTATTAAGCCATCAGTTTTGGCACAATATAGTTTTCAACACTATATCTTCCTATAAAAATTTATAAGAATTTAAATACAATATGTTTAATTTCTATCGATAAAAAACTTTTGGCTTGATCTCTGTTCAAATTAACACCTAGCATCAGGTTCCAGTTGAAACACTCTTTGATTTCAATTGAAGATTTGCAATAAAAGTGTTGTTATTTTCAATAAAATATGCTTTTTATTCGTAAGTACTTATTTATTAATGAAAAACATTCATTACTGCATTAATAAACTGAAAAATTGAATTTTTTCAATTCAATGATAAGTCATTGGAGAAAAAATACATTTAATAAAAATTTGGGGAAATGGAGTTGAAAAATCGTGTTACTGTACATGGCTATGTATAGTATTTGCGGTATCCTGGAAAAAAATTCAAGACAACATGCCAAAAATTTCAATTTGTTGACACCAAAACATTTGGCATAATGCAAATAAATGAAATACTCGCAGATGAAACCTTTATTGAAAGTTTATAGCTCAAATCCATCATGCACTTTATTAATGTGCATGTGACAGTGAAATGAAATAACCGCGCATTGTAAAATGATAATAAAAAATAACATTTATCAGGGCACAAAGGTTGATGGTATAACCCTTCACTTCCAAATTAAAAAACTGATTTTTTTATGCCCTCAATTTTAGATGTAACTGCATTCGATGGTAAAAGTCGAAACAATGCTTTTTTATTTTAATCGAATAAATAACCGACTAAAGCCGGCTTTTCGGTCACCAATTTCATCGTATTGTTTTCAAAATTGATTGAAATCTACTTTGACACAGAGAGGAGTACAAATTTTGAATCAACGGCTATATAAACTGAATGCGCAGCATTATCACATATATATGAAATATAAAAATTCATTTACCCTTAGGCATGTAACTTGCATTTTGTTGTTTGAATTTTTATTCAAATTTACTCTCTCCTGCAGTGGATTTCACAAGGAAATATTTTTATAACATTGAGGAAAAAATTCAATATCACGATTTTTCACTGAAGGACGGAAAATGTCTGCATTCTCATTCGTCGATTTTTTTTACTTGGTTATATGCATTCTATAGAATCAAGGAGGTGGTGCAGAACATAAAACTCAATTTGGGAGGCAAAAAAACGATAGATAAGTGGAAGTTTTGTAAAAAAAAAAAATTTTTTTTTGCTTCTGTCAAAATACACGTCTATAATGGTGAGTAAAATACATTTTTTTTTTTTTTGAAAAAATTGCCTATACTACTTCTACTGCAACTCATCGAATTTTTTTTTTTTCGTTTTTTTCGGTTACTTTATAACTATATTTGGTGAAAAAAATTTTTGCAGTATAAAAAAAACATGATGATAAAAGCATTTTTGAAAGAAATCCAAATTCTAACATCTGATGTATATTATTAGCTACGTTTATTTTTTTATCGGAACGCAACAATATTTTTTTTATGTGAAAAAAAATTTTTCACAGTTATATATTAAGAGACTCGGAATTACGTCTCGCGCCAAGTTCAGGCGCAACCACATTTAAACAAATGAATGGTGCGAGACAATCGAGTATCTTTGCACGAAAAATTAGGATTTTAGAATGTTTTAAATTTCAAGTTGAAATATCCCGGAAAGTAATTTTTTTTTATTATAAATTTTTCGTTAGATAGGAAGATAATTCGAGGATGCCCTTTCGATTGAGCCTAGAATTCTTAAATTCGGTGCAGTAATAAGGAAAATAAATTCTTACCAACGAATGTTTCCCTGTTTTTTTTGTACAAACCAACATTTTATCCTCAGACCAAATGTGACATTTTGCTAAATTCTAGGGAATGATTTGATTGGCTGTTTGAAATTTTCTCGCGCTAGTTGATTGCAAAAAAAAAACAGCTGCAGTATGTTTGTATGTACTAAAGTAAAATGCAGTACGTATATATGTACTACATAGTATTAACTATTTTTATGGATTATTAAATTTTTTAATTTTTTAAATAATTTTCTGTAAAAAATGCAAAAAATTATTTTCACAAACAAGTAACTGCCTTCCAATATTGTTTCAAACAATTCAATTTTTTTCTGAAACTGTTCAAAGAAACGGCCATTTTAAAACGAGTAATGACTTAAATTTCCTGGAACAAAGTGGATTTTTTTTCAGTCGTCATTACAAGAATTCCTCCATTGCTGTGCAATCTGAAGTTTCCAATTATCTGGATTCCCCAGCAAAAGCTCGGAGTCCAAACAATTGCACTAACAATCTTGGCGCGTTTTACTCTCCAGGATAAAATGAAACAAAAACTAACTTGAGACCTTGTTATATTACCGAATGTAGGTATATACAGTGCAAAACTTTGTTAATTTTTTTCATCTTAAACACAATTTGTTCTTGCCTAATGCTCCCTTCTCTACAAACTTATTAATACCTGTAATAACTTTGTGCTGGGGGGAAAAACAGGAAATTAATTCCTACTAGTTTTCCCAAGCAATTCGTGGAATTTCAATATATCGAGAAAAAAAATCCATTGGATGAAATTTTTGTGAGTTATAAGGGTGTAAGAGGATAAAAAGAAAACATTTTATATATCTACAGAATTGAAAAAGACGCGTTGTGTTGGCAACAGGCTGCAAATGCATTCACATATTTTACTCTCTCGTGTAAAATAATGTACAAACGTCCTTCAAGATACTCTGCAGTCGACGGCGCATTTAACATTTCCGCCCGGGGTTATATTTAACCACTATAACGTCCGGATGATGTGCGAGCAAGCGTCCAACAAGTTTATCGATCGCCGTAATTCCATTCGTCGCCCAGCGACGTCATCAGAAAGGTTGTCGCATGACCACACTGGATAAAACTGGCTGTACACATCAATTAATATAAAGCTCAAAAAAATTAATTACAATTAATACTTCATGTCATAAATTAAGAACATTGTGTGTAATTGTTTTTCAAAATGAAATTTATATCATTTACTTTTTTTTTATTACTGACAATTTTTTTAATGCAAAAATTTTATGCACATAATTTTTAACTCATTTATATATGTCACATAATAGAACGCGAACCATAGTTGTGCTCTGCTCTCGCTTAGCTGACCTGCGGCCGTTAGAAAAAGCATAAAATTGCATCGACAACAAAAACTACTAATTCGATTGACTTAAATAATTTTTTTTCTCAAAGAACAGCTATTGCCAGTTATTTTATTATACGATTGTGATTCATTGCTTTTTTTTTGACGGCGTGGTTGATGATGGAAAAATTTTTTTTTGCAGCTATTTCTTTTCATATAAATGTATGTCATCAAAGTAGAGCTCGCTGTGGTGCATCAATCACAATAATATTGATATCAATCGATTGCCCTACGTTCAGTGAAGAAGCCTACTGAAAATCATGGGTTAACCCACTTCCACTCGATCACAATTAGAGAAAGATTTAAAAAACTCTCAAAAATGATACTGCGACAGCACTATACTTGTGATGCATAACAAATGTTGCAGTTCTCCCAGCAGTCACTTCGAGAACTATATTAAACAAAATTGAGGCAAACCCGCGTCAGTAATTTAGGTCTTTATGATAACTTATTGATAATTTCAAACGAAAATCTGAATTAGCCCAATAATTATATTAATAACTGATATTAATAATAAAAAATCTAACTCCCCGGATAAGAGTGTGCTTTACGGTCTTTGCCATAGTATCTTTGTATTGTTGATATAGGTACCCGGCTAAAACTACACGTTAGATGATAATCAAGTATCACGGAAAAATGCGAGATTCGCAATGCGCAACAAAAAATATTAATATCATAAAAAAAAAATTTTCTACGATAGTTTATATAGAAGCGATATTTTTTTTTTTTTGTTAATTTTTTGATATCTCAGCAATTAAGCGGAATAATGAAAAATATTGTAATAATCAAATGATAGGAAATTAAATTTTTTATAAAAAATGTATTCAATTTTGTTTTTAAGATATTTCGAAAACTTAAAATTCTAAAATCAAACGGATTTTTATCAAAAAAAAAAAAAAAATAACGGACGTACAAAAAATTTTGTTTGACATTTTTTGTAAAAAATTTATTGTCTTATCATTTGGCTCAAATACTTTTTTTTTTGTTATCTTTCTTATTTTTCGGTTTTATTCGATTCTAACCAGAGTTTGGAGTTATAAATTTTTTTTTCTTCCCTTTAATGCTTGTGGGGAC
>MVJL01008027.1:0-97763 GCA_002156465.1 Macrocentrus cingulum
AAAAAAAAAAAAAAAACATTCCACAGATAAAAAAACTTTGACTATTTATGAATAAAAAAAAAATTTTGTTTAATTATATAAAAGAGTATGAAGAAAAATCTCCAATAGCGTTTAACACGCTCACTGAAACGATTCATCAGCCTCCACTGATGCATGTTGACACAGAGTTGGCGCAAAATCAACTGTATATAGCCGACGACAGGCTGGATATAATATACAGTGGTGAATCCAATGAGAATGCGCATAAGAGGAAATAAGAAGGAGTCACGCCCGCGTTACTGCGGCTGGGTAATTTATTCGTGCGTTTACAACGTCGGTGGCGAGGAATCGAGCGAAAAAGAGGAGCAAGAATAAGCAGATTCTGCTTGTCTCTATATAGATACACTGTTGCGGACCCTGCAGGGTGTCCATGCACTGTGGCATCGGTATTGCAAAATGAGCAAGAGAATATACAATCCAACCGCAGCGGTGGTTATTATAAAACAAAAGACGATGCTTGATGTCGATAATAAAGAAGAACGCGCGCGCCGAGGGCTGTGGGGAGGCTTTGCCGAGGCCGAGGGGGCGAAAGGAGAGATCTAGGGCGTCGCGGCGACGCTAAGGGACAAGAGAAAAAAAGCAATATCGCGCGGGATGTGGTTCCACGCATCGCGCATCGCCGTACACCGACCAACGTCAATTGAAATTGCGAAAAAAACAAATGGAAAAACACCTGCGAATGAATTTTTTTAGCCAAAAACACTCGACGAGTATTCCAATCAGGACGATTTTGACTTAATTTAACCGTGGAATATTTAAGTTTTTTTATAAACGACAGATTAAGACGAAGATACGACTTGTACACGACCAAAGTGAGTGGATAGAAGAGAGTTGTGACTTTAATCCGGCAATAAAAAGCTCCACTCACGTAGATTATTTTATTTAGTTTCCCAAACTGCCGCTGCTTAAACGCATCCATAATTACCAGTGACTACGTGAACTGCTTAATTTATTGTCGCGTTACCCCTTTTGCCCACTCGTCCTTTCTCTGCTTTTTTATTTTTCTATTTTTACCGCTGTCCATCCTTGTTTTTCGTGAGACGCTCCGCGTCGCGAACTGTCTGCCGTGGAGGGACACGCTACATATCCATACGCACGCCCAAACCTCGTACGTGCGTAATTTATTCCATGAAGTTTAACTCCCACGCCGTGATGGCATACCAAGGTAGCCCTCTGTATCTCGCGCCTCGAGCGTCAAGGGGCTAAGCGTGACGTTCACCTGGAAAATACATTTTTATGAACTGGCGTTTAATAGCTGCATCGCTCAGCAGTTGTCTGATTGTTTATATTTCTTACTCGATCTTTCGGTATATATGCACGCAAAATATTCCGAAATAAATAGCAAGAAAAATTAAGTATATAAATAATATTGTTTTTACGATAATATATACAAAACAAACTATATATATTTCGTGAAAAATAATTTTAAGTAGTATTGCCATGGAGGAAATTGACAGAGTAATAGTTGGAACCACACATACAAAAGTGGGGGTCGTACTGGAACGAGAAGAAAAAAAAAAGAGTATGAAATTCCAGTCTGAGGATAGTATGAGGGAATGATGCGCACATTTTCCCAGCGAAACAAGGAGTCACGTAATTTGTTGAATGATGAATGATTACCACTGCCACGGTAATTTGGGTTTGTTTGAGTTAGGAGGCAGAAATTGAACTGCAGAAGCATGTGCATCACCTGTATTGTATAAAGGGTTACGCCTTGGTGGCGACGAAGCAAACAGCCGGCAAAGTATATGGAGGAATGCTTCTGCGTGTATACACACTTGGTGCTATGAGCGATAACAAAAATTTATCCGTTTAAACGCGAGTTTGCAAGTTCTCGGTACACTTACAAGCAGGCTAAATTGCTGCAGCGATTAACGCTCAAATGAACTGGCCGTTGTATACTATATAGACTCTCGCTTTCTTCTCGGCTTTTGTCCGAGAACTCGTCTTGGTAGACAATAGACAAGTACGCACTGCTCGTGGATTTTTCCTGTTGAGCGAAAAGTGAGAGGGGCGAAGGATAATTCCCTGTAAGTGGATAATGCTTGTAGTGTACGCAGCTGAGAGGATTTGCAGGGGCTGCTGCATATATTTTTCCCTGCAAACATCTTTTATATCCTGATGCACACACTCAGAAGTGCCACGCCAGGATTTTCCCTGGCTACTGCAATTTTATCGCACCAATTCTACTGCGCCAATTATCCTACAACTCGAGCCAATGAAACACACAAGTGAGGACGAGACGTAAAACAACTGAGAATCGTTATCACTATTATCGTGATCGCTCAGGTACTCTCGTTCGCTTTATAGTCGTGGGTGAAGTCATCGATGGAATCCGTCCGGCTCTAAAACTACGTAGAATACCCTACAATAAATCCAAACAATTTTTCTCTGCAGAAAAAATATTTCTATATATTGCCCTGATGTACAACTGAACAGCTGAGATCTCGCAAATATATGTTTCATCCCTCAAAATATGTCCTTTATTTAAAGGGCATATTTCCGACATACGTCTAAAGAAAATTAGTGGAAATATTGCATGAAATTTGCATCAGAGTTTTTGATTGCGCAAAAATAGCAGAGTGTCTCCTCGCAAGCGTCAATTACACGAGAGCGGGAATAACGTGTAAAGCATCTGGCGTATGGACAAAGAAGGCAAGTAAACCCGTAGTTAGATGTTTGGCGCGTATAGCGCGAAAAAAAAAAATAAATAAAACAAGAAAAAAAACCGGGGAAAAAGAGGAGAAACGGCAAAGTAATCTAGCGCGTCGGTCAAACGAATACCGCCCTTAAGGTCTACATTTACTCGCGAATTTTATAGGCAAGGAGGCCGCGCGAGATCGGCTGCCGAGCGTGTCTTGATGGCTATTCCAGTAACGGCTAATGTGCGAGCTAACGCGAAACGGATCGCGTACTTTGAGCTTGCCCCCCTCAACCCTCGAGCGTCTTTTTGCGCATCAATTACGATACCTTTACGATAGTTAGTCGCCAGTTCTTGCGATCGTAAAGCATCGGTTGGCCTTCGCCTTTTCGTCGGGTTCTTTGCGCGCCAACACTTTGCCAGAAGGAAGACGCGAAATTTTGCAGGCAATTATACTGCCGTTAAAAGCTCGAAAAAAATGCCTTGCAGTGTGCTAGCATCGGTAATATTATTTCTTTGCCACAGAGAGTATAGAGGCATCCCTCTCATGATCTTCTATTCGATCTATCGGAATAAATGATCACGCGCGCACCAGAAGCCGCATGATAATGCAGGTCTCTCTGTCGCTATTAGTTCAAGTCCGAGTGTTTGCAATTTTCTGGTTCCATACGATCGGTTTACCTGGCCGACAACTATCCGCGCTATACTCTGGGAAAATTCGTGAGAAGAATTCTCGTGAGAGAGCTTTGTTATACTAAGCAAAGGAATTCCTCTTTGCTGAATAATAGAGACGAAAGACTATAAAAATTTATCCACGCAGCGCAACGCACACTTGGCGCTGCTTCAATCCCTCCCGCATATTATTATTACGTGGATATATCGTCCTTTAGTGTTTTCACTGTCCCCGTTGATGAGCGCATCACCTGCAACACACACGATCCAAGTGACTGACCGCACGCGGGCCTCACGATCGGCTTCGACGACCCGTTGGCCGAGCGTTAACTTTTGTTATGAGGCTATGATATTCCAGTCAGTTGTGCGGATGAACAACGGGCATCGTCTGCTGCGCGTTGAATGACAAATTCAAGCACAAATATACTTGTATATATTCACTGGGTAATTGCCAGCGGGCAAAGATATTCCGAGGTCTCTTCGTAAAATATTGTCGGCTTGTATCTTATAGTGGAAAATTTATGTTTCATTTTATACGAAATGTTATATTGACTTGGTAAGTCACTTACTCTGTAGATTCGCCTTCAAACAGTGAAGTAGTCACATATATTATGTGACTTTCGACTTTTAAGATCGTTAATTTATTTACAAATTTTAAATTTAATTTTTTCTTTATTTTTTAAATATATTATTAAAACCGAAAAAAAATTTTATTTATTTTTTGTTAATTTTTTCGAGCACATGTGAACGCATGCACGTGTGAGTTTTTTTGTCAAATGGCAGCAGAGGGTGTATAAATGTAAAGAAAATGAAAAATTTCGATTTAGTATATGGTAAAAAAATTATTTGACTTGTTAAAAAGTTAATTAAATTATGAATGTATAAATTTATATATACTCGACAGTTGAAAACCGTCAGACCTGTCACCAGTTTGCTATTTTAGACATTAAAGATTACTATTAATTTTTCTTCGAGTAGTTGCGGCCACTGAAGACAGCTCTAACGAAGACACTTGATGTAGCATTGCGAGAATGATCGACGTCCAACTAATTCTATGGGGGACCAATTAAAGTCCGTGAGATCCGTCGGTAGAGATAGCACATTCTTGGGCCACTTTTAAACAGATGTCTGCGCTGATGGCGAGTTAACGGACTTTTACACCTCGCAAGCGCCCCGCGAAATATACTTATATTGTACACGTTACACACCATCAGTCGCCGCTGGCCAATTAATTAATTATTCTACGACGTGTTATAGCATATGCGATGTCACGTAGAGCCGATGGATATATAATGATTGTCGAGTCGTTGATCTGCTCGAGTGTATAATGGAAATTTCCATTGGCCTCAACTGACGTTTCGATTATTACTGAGAATCAACACCAATTGCAGAATCACATTTGCAACAATGGAGGAAGAAATAAATTTACTCAATCGTTCGTCAGGAGATGAGTTCGTTTTATGACCGAGTAAAATATATTTCTCTTTTGCACACCTGTATATATATATATCCGCATTTCAAATTGATGTAACTTTACGTTTTTATACTTAAAAAAAATTCATAACTAAATTTAAACATTATTTAATTCATTAATTTATTTTTAATGGGTAAAAGGAAAATTTAAAAGGATAAACAGATGAAAAGAAAAAAAATTTTTTGTAGTAAAATGCAGAAATCGTTCAAAAAAATTTTTTTTTTCAAGACGAAAATGAGGTTTTTTTATTTTTTGTTTAAAGAAATAATGTCTGTCATGTCCAATTATAGTTAAAGTTATTAAAATAACACCGCGGAAATATCATTCCAAGGTAAAACGAGAGCTAAACAAAAATGTGGTTGTTATACAGTAGCAGGCAGTGAGGTCTAATGATGCCGGAGAAACGGCCGGTTCAGGAATGAGGGACCATCGAGCATGAGCATCAGCGTCAGAGGTTATATACATAGGAGGAGCGCGACGTCAGCCATTAATAATAAAGCAAACCCACGAACTAGGTGTCTCCCAGTGGCTCCCCGTGATGAAATTGATTAGTCAACGTTTTCAAGATCATTTGTCCGAACAAGAGGACTCTGGGACATCAGGTATATTGGATGCTAAACATTCAGCGATTACAAAGCACTCTACTTATGTTAACCTCAGAGCAACAATCCTTCAATAACATTTTTCCACATCAAATTCTCAACAATAATCTATTATATACCCAAAATTCTACTTTTAAATCAATAAATCGAGTCATTTATCGAATCAATCAAATCGAAAAAACAACGAATTTTTTTCACTAAAAAAAGACTAAAAATTATTTCAAATGCATAAAAATATCCATTTAATTATTTTTAGTTATTGTTATAAAAAGTTTATAATTTATTTTTTAATATTTGAAGACATGATTAAAATTCTGGAATTTTTTTTTGTATAAAAAATTGAAATTTCTGGAACTTTAATTTTGAACTACAGACTTAAAATCCTGATGATTGAAAAAAATCATCAGTTTGATGATATCTAGACGACAACGTTGGGCCAACAGAAAGGTCAAATGATTTTTTCTTTCGTGTGTCAATAAGTATTTGTCGAAAACAACCGAAAAACCCAGCGAGACATTTGACGAGACCTAATAATAAATATCCCAGTGTAATATAAACGCAAGCGAGGAACACTCCCAGTCGTCATTCATTAATAACACGACCCGGGTGTCTTGCCAGCGGCGCCCCGTGACGAAATTGATTAGTCAACTGTATCGAGATGGTATAAACACAACGAAATGCGTCCGGGAAGATCCGTGCAGAGATTGCACTAAACAAAATAATTCCATCGACCATATAACAAAAAAAATCAGAAACTCTCGATGATGTTTGGCAGGAGCGCAAGACACATTCCACCGTGGATTTTCCGCACCACCTGCGAGTTGCAGAGCTAATGACGAAGCCATGTGTCTGCTCATTGACGTTAACTGGATCGACTGGGCCTGACGGTCGTGTTGGCGGTACTGGTGGGATATAACAAACGTCTTGAGGCGCTGAAGGAGCTGGCGTCCATGGCGGCGGTGTGAGCGAGGGGCGAAGAAGTCGCAAAGCGACGTGAGTCAAAGAATGAGAACGAGATGGGATGTAAACGAATGAAGGTGGTGGCAAGAGCGGTGCGGAGATGATTTACCTCACAACTAACAATATGCCTTTCTTTGTGCGCTGGTGGATTTATTGGCTCTCCTCTCTTCGGGGGTGCACAGAGGGCAGCACCTCCGCGACGAGAGCCTCAGGCTTGGGCCCGGCACCTCATTACTCGATAATTTACTGTGCGAGTAATTAACTGGGCACACAAACGCCAAGAGTGCGTGTTACTAACGCGAGTACCAGTCGTCGAACAAAAGGTCTGGAATTTTTCTTGTCTGCAGACAGGCAGAAAATTTTATTTCTCATAAACTAAAATTTAAAAAAATACTATACAAAAAAACATCTTTAATATTAATATTTCAAAATTTATTATAGTAAACATGGAAAAAAAAATTTTTTATGCAAAAAAATTATTACGCGGCGAGCAAAAAAAAAAAAGATAAATTGAGAAATTAATGTTTTTTAATTTTTCCATATAGGATAAACGTTGAAAATTTAATTTAATTTTTTTAAGATATTAAAAAGAGGGAGTATAAATATTCGAAATTAAGCGAGCGTGGGTGCAAGCAGAGACGAGCGCGCGAGATTGAAGATATCCAACTAAACTAAATAATAACCCCTCACCTTGAGCATCACCCCCAAGCGTCAGTGGACCACCCGGAGCCATCAATGAGATCTGGCCCGGCTGGAAGAATATATAAAGCCGAGGGTCAACATTTGAAATGGTAATCCCCGCGGCTTCGAAATTCCCGATGGTCGATAAAGCGATTCCGGCAGTCAGCGATCACGTCCTCAGGCCCATCTACAGCCCGGGGTCTCATGTAGGATAATTGCCGGTGCGAGACATTTCAGTAGCCAAAACCACACTTGCAGTTAGCTCTCCTGAATGCCGGATAAATATCGGGAAAATTCGCATATGTAATTATCTCACAACATCTCGATTCAAAAAAGAAATTTGGATGCAACAATTCATCATAAAATTATAGTGACAATATTGAAAAATGTATCTCATATTAATTCGATGATTAAGGCCTTCAAATATTGAAGTATAATTCAGTGTGAAAAATCGAAAGTCAATGAAAGACAATTTGATAATTTTTCGGTACTCCGTTGAATCGTACGAAAGCGCGGTCAAGTAATTATTTTTCGTCTTGGGTCTGCACCTCCTCGACTGCATTATGCATAAGGCCCGGTGCGCACTTATGAAGGGATCTGATTGAGTTCTGAGTATGGCAGTGGTTCGAAGCTGCTAATTAAACACCCGCGAAGACACATCGTGCTGAGCGCAGAGTGAGGCTCTTCCAGGAGGCTGTCCTCCCGCTCGCCACCTCGTCCGCCAGCTGATTGATATTTAAGCCCGTCCTCGCGGCGATCGTTAGCGAGGATCCATGCACACCTGGTCCTCGGTGCACAGCGATTAAATCGGCGAGTACTCTCCGTGGCGTCCCGGAAGGAAGGGGATCTCCAATGGCAGGCCGAGAGACAAGCTGGAGGTGGTCCCTGAGCGTCGATGACGCCGATCAAGCGATCAGGCCAATGAGCACTCGCTGATCCGTATCGTACAGTCGAGTGAGATATTCACGTCTGTTGTGATGGGATGAATTGCGCCGGAAATCAACTGTGGCCATTGTTCCACGAGGAGTAAATTGCAATGGCCATCAGTTTGCGCTTTTTCCAGGGTGACATTCACAGTTGCACTCATCGGCGGCGATGTGGAGCTGCCGCCAGTGTTTTCAGACCACCAAGTTCTCGATATACCTCTCGAGCACCTGTTAGTAGAATCGCACGCGTTCCTCCGCACATTACTCTCGCAGCCACATATGGCTTTTTATCCCTGGGTTGAAATATTTTCACGGCTCACCGCGGGCCCCTGCTGAAGCGTCGCGCTTGACGTGTCTCGTCATTTCGCCAATAACTATTCGCATTTAATATAGTCCAACTTTTTAATTAGTTTTTAAAGTATTTTCTTATGAATTGTTATTTTTAGACAACTTTTTATCAGATAAAATAAACGAGATAAAGGATTATAGCCCTCGGGCGATAAAAAAATTGCCGAAAAAGCGTAAAAATTTTGTGTCCTGAATACTCGATGAATATAATACGGATATTGGCTTATGTTTTATCAATTACAATGAAAAATATTGATAAATAAATTTTTTATGTAACAATTATAATGCATATAAAAAAATTAAATTAAATAAAAAACAATTTTTAAAAGTGTATATTGCCAAAAAATTGAAACACTTGCTAATATCTTAATAAGAATGCGAATTGGACAAATTTTGTTCAGGACCTTTTTTGTAGCTAGTTAAATTGTTTGTAAAAAAGGTCTTTTAAAAAAAATTTCTAGCTTTCATAGATTCAAAGATATTTAGCTTTAAAAAATCCAAAGAAATTTAAAAAATCTTAAAAGTTGCAATTTTTTCATAACATGTCGAAAAAAATCGGTAACAGAATGTATGGATAATAAAAATTAAAGGTTTATTACTTATATTATTTCATACATATATTAAATTTTTTTCTACTATATCCCTAAGTCGATATAGTAGTCATGATAAATCAAAACGTTACCTTTCATCACACGTCAAAATGTTCCAGACCAATATCTCGTTCATTATATACTTTGTCTAGTAAAAATGACTCATCATATTTCTCTACATACTGATTATCGATTTTTTAAATACTTCAATCATTCCGCTATACCATTAAATTTACATATACCCCCTAACGATGTCAAAGAATAATTTTAAAAAAATTTTCTCCAGCACAAAAAAAAAAGTGTCTTACCGAATATAAAAAAATTCAAGTCAAGTATCTCTTGACTATAACCTCATAAATGAAAAAAAAAATTTTTCCAACACATTAAGATAAATAATAGCGCATTGTGCACGACCTAAATATTTGCCAACAGCCGCGCGCGCGCGACAACGATGGAACTATGCAGAGGCGCGGGCTTTGTGCAGATGATTACAGCTCGGAAATACCAAACATAGACTCGTACGATTTGAGGGCTCTCGACTAGTCGCGGTAGTAATTTATATACATTTTGTCGCAGAGCGTCAATATTTAAAGAAGCTCAAATGGACGCGACAACGCGACTTATTCTTCTCGCACGTCCATCAACTAATTCAACTCTCGACAATCGCGACAATTATCCGGCAATGACTGTGATTACCATGGTGTCGAGAGCTTTTGTCCACGCACAGTCACAGCCGTGTGAATTCAATTGTCATTTGTTTCATACTCTTAAACACACATGTGACATCTGTGAGTGGGAGGAGGCGAGAGCAGTAAATAGACACCTATATAGCAGGCATTTAACCAAATCATCGATGAGCGCACGACAGTTGGTGGTAATGGCAAAGCCGCCAGCGGGGATGCAGTGTTTTTTCGAAGGCACACGCTCCCCCCATACTGAGCACCCGCGTATAATTAGCGTAATAAGTAGTTTTTTCAAGGCGGAACGGAAAGGGCGCTGCAAGCGAATGAAAACAAAGCCGCGGATGAAGGCAGCTAATTTCGCTTGTGCAGGGTACAATGAGCTGTTCGGGCGAAAGAATGCCCTCGTGTGCCTCGCACATCCTCGTCTCCATTCACTCTCATTCAAGCGGGGGGGACCTACTCTCGATTTCAAAGAAGAACCCAGGCAACCCCTTTCGTTATTTTTCCTTGCGAGCAAAAATTTTTTTCCCCACTCTTACTCTGGTTTTGCCGAAGGTATAAGCCGACAAAGCTGCAGGGGTGGCCCGCGCGCATCAGCCGTTCCGCGTGACACAATAGCACCGGGCCCCGCTGTTGATGCACTCGAATTAATTATTACGGGTATTGAGGCGGGTGTAATTAGGTGGTTGGGTTGTGGGCTGGAAAAATCAGTTGATAGTTGATTTTTAAGTGCAGTCGCGCACGTGACGAATGATCCTGGATGCGCGCGATCACTCTGATACCCGAGAAATCGATGATTCGGTGGTGTGGGCGTTAATGCGAGGTGTGCAGCTGAATATAACGAGATTACCCTCGTGCACTCGTGATCATCGTTCTCTGTACCGAGCATTATGACGCGCTTCCTATGTAACTTTTGCTTGATACCAATAATTTTGGAATGTTCCGGCGACAGGCTGCATCTTGTTATAGAATTTTCTTGTACTCTTCGAACAGTGCATCGCCCAAGGGCAAGTTTTGCCAGCTCAGTTATCAAAATATCACATCGATACGACGAGGTTTAAATATTTGAGTATATATATTTCCCTGTCTGGATATTTTATAGAACTACTCATGTTAATTTCTCATATTTAGAATGTGTGTAGAATGTGTGTTAATACCTCTATGGATGTTAAATCATAAACAAATGCATAGAATTTATTATTTAACATTTTTTTCTTGAATAAAAAATTGTTTTCGAATTTTTTTGCTAAATCTTGAAGTGAAAACTGAGCATTTATTTATTGAGGTGGTGAGTAATGTATAACAGTGTGATACTATATTAGTTGGCTAACAGTCACGATGATAAAAGTAATGATAAACTCATAAAATTTTCCCTTTCGTAATATTGCATTCTGCGGTGCGCTGGTTCTTCCACACGACTAAAGTTGTCTTATTAAAGCTCAACTCTGGCTGGAGATGTGTACGATGTAATTAAGTAAATGCCGCGGTCAGTGGAACTTTGCTAATAACCCTCGAGTAGTAATAGCGGTGGCGTAAGAGCCACACTCGTTCAGGGCTCGTTCTCTCTGCGTTCCTAAACTTTGTTAACTCGTAAGCTTCCCAACGAGTTCGGCTCTCTCTCTTTCTCGGCGTTTCTCGATAAGATTCCGAGCATTCGAGTGCACCGACAAATGAACCCAGAGTTTCTCTGTAGACGTAGGCACCTTATAGACGTGAAACTAATCCCTAATTAGACGATCGAATAATTCCACCCTGCAGTTATAGATGAACATCCCCCCTTAAACTATACTATAGACAACGATCTTTTATAATGACAGAAGTATATTTCAAAAAGCACCTCAATACCCTTTAATCCATCTTGAAACATTTAAAAAAATCAATAAATACATATTTCCCACATTGTGATTAAAAAAAAAAAAAAAAGAAAATTACAAAAAATAACCCGTCTCAAAAATTAATCTATAAAAAATATTTTTCAATATCCAACTAATAATTTACATCTCATAAAAAAATGATCAAATAAAACAGGCATAACCTAATGCGGAGTGACGATTAAATAAAAAAAAAAATAAATAAATAAACTAATCGAAAAGTTGGAGAGTGGAAAAAAAGAAATTGTGTGCATCAG
This sequence comes from Macrocentrus cingulum, assembly GCA_002156465.1. Taxonomy (NCBI): domain Eukaryota; kingdom Metazoa; phylum Arthropoda; class Insecta; order Hymenoptera; family Braconidae; genus Macrocentrus; species Macrocentrus cingulum. The sequence goes on from MVJL01008027.1 coordinate 11,745, forward strand.
TAAATGCGTACCAACAGGTTAGGCTGTACAAGGCAGGGCGAAAATTGGAGAAATTATTGTGAAGCCAAATTATATTATTATACTCTTGGAAGCCTCCGATAATCTGTCTCTATCGAACGTGCTAAATTTGCGAGGATCGTGGCTTGATATTTCGAGCGTTCGCATTGAATCGTCCAGATGATGCACGAGGAAAAAGTGCGGGGCATGAAGCAAGGGCCCAAGCTAACCCGATCGATATCAATAATAATAACAGCTCAACAGTCATAATAATGACAATGATAATAATAATGATAATGACAATAATAATGGGAAATGATGGCGACCGCAAGGGCACGTGATCCAATGACTATGCCCAGAAGGCGATGCCTCATTATTTCGATTCCCGACCAACTAGTCGACGACCTTACCGCCCTCTGTCTCTCTCACTGCATCTAAAAATCGAGAATCTTCTTTTATGCATTCTCTGGCGTGCCATTATCTATACGAGGGTGTGCGCATTTGAGGTGTATACTCATGAATTAAAAAATCCTCGCGAGGAAAAAAATTATTCATGCAAAACTGTAATTTGTGTCCACTGACCATGATGATGGACGTCTCACACCTGGCTGCTGCAGATCCGTCCTTGATTGTGAATCGATTGCATTCCTTGAGCACCTCGACGAGGACAACGCGTGTCAGAGAGAGTCACCGAAGTTTTCGAATAGATATACGCACACTGTGGTGTAAGCAGGACACAGAGTATTTCAGAGATGTAGTGCTGGGGGCTCTTTGTTCCAATACACGGGGGGGGGCGAGGGGTTCGAAGGTTATGAGAGGTAATTATTCGGGAAATTTAAAAGTAAATAAAAAATATATGGTGAAGCTTTTTAAGACAAAAAATCATATTTTTGAAGCAGTTAAAAATTTGCGAGCTAAAATAGAAAAGGCATTGGAAAAATTTGAAGAAAAAAAAAATTTTTTTCTCGATTATTTGTGAACTTGGCAACTTATTAGTATATAAGTAAACACAACTATAAGGGTAATTTTGACTTAATATACAAGTTGAAAAAAAATTCATTCGCATCAATTAAGAATATAATTACACATCTTGAAAAAAAAAAATAGCAAAAACGACTGAAGGTTTCATTTTAAGATTGCTAGACGTGAAAAAAAAAAATTAAATAAATATCCAACGAACGCGCGGACTATTCTCTCTAAAATATCTAGAACGATTTACGATGATCTGTTCTACGTAAAAATAATTCTCAGCGCCAATAATGGATCACGCCTGATTCATATTGGAGTGTGATGTCCAAATACCTTGCCCGATGCTTTCACATTCCAGACTAAATGGCGGACCCACAGACAGGAGGTTCACACTGACGCGCGTCCAGCCTTGTTTCATCTAAATATAGTGTTGGTCCAGCAATGTTTTAACGAATCGCCGAGTAATTTTATAATTTAAGAGCACATTTAAGGGATAATAGTTCGATAGTTATATGCCGGGCTATATCTCACTAGACGTTTGAGCTTGTGCACACGATGAAAACAATGTTGGGGCTCAAGTGTCTATACACTCCCACGCCAGACAGTATATAGCTCGGCGAGCCAGGGCAATTTCCCAATTATAAAATTATTATCCTGTGGTTGGCACCCCCGGGCAACACGCCGACCCTCCAGTGCATATACTCTCCCTGCTGCTGCACTCTACTCTTTCATCTTGGCTCAAACTCTCCTCATGTTCCTCATTCGTGCCTGGAGCGTCACATTCAAACGCTGGAATTTCCAAGATGTTCCTCATCAGTCTCGATGCATTCAAATTGTTAATGAAGCGGATATCAACGCTCCGCGCGCCACAGCAGATGAGAACGAGATACTCCAGACGCCAACTATCTTCTTGATGAGAATGGAGAGTGTCTAGCGCGGGTGGAGTCAACGGAGCACAATTTATATCGGCCGTTTAGATGAGAGTGCAGCAGCACACGTCGCTAGACAAGGGGGCTGGGGAAAAAATAAATAAATACACCATAGCAACCCTTGCACACTGTGGCGAGTTTTCCTCGCGTCGCGACGTCGTCCATAATCCGAGCTCGTGCCTGGTCGTGACTTTAACCGACTCTAGCCTGTCCTCGCCAGCAAGTGTAAACGTGCGTGAGCTTTCTCCATCATGTAGTCTTTTATATACACTATGAACACTTTCCTCATCCTCAAATAATCTTGGCGCACTATAGTATAAAAAAATTGCCCTGGAAAATTTTAACCATTTTTTTTTTTATATAATCTTGACAGATCTTTTTGAAAAATTTGTTATTAAAGGTGATTCAATGAACAAAAAACTAGAAAATAATCTTTTTGACTGTTATAACGTATTTGAACTGTTTTTTAATTAGAAAATTGACAATTTATAAAATTTTCGTTCGTTTTAATGGGTGTTTAGCCCTGAAGGGCCAAGTGCAACACGTCCCTGGACCATTAGTCTTATTTCGGCCACCGGATGAAGATGGAGTTGGAAGAGCGCACACACTCACTGGGTGGGACATGTTTGCCGTGTGGGAGCAAACTCTCGAAAAGGACAAGAATGTTTGACAGGTATTTTTCAGTGAACACACACAGTTGCTTATCACTGCAGCAAGATCTTTCATCCCTTGACGGGTTAGTCACCCATTTGCCCGCGCACCTATAACCGAGGACTATTAATCCACAACTAGAATTTTTCTACACATGTGTGTGTGTGTGTGCGAGACGTCAATGAGGCATCGAGCTTATCTGTGATCTCTGCCATTGCCTCTCGAGTCGTCTCTTCGACACTCGGCAATCGCCATGAGGATGCCGCTGACGAACCGGCTCTGAGAGGGGAAAAAGAGCGATGCGAGTGAGAACAAAAAAATACGATCGTTTGAGAGTCTAATGCCGAGGCATTGTGTACCTAGTTAGCGATGACCGTAGACCGCCCACGGGCCCAGCGGGCCCCGACGGGGCCTCTCACTCGCATCACTCACTCCCCGGATTGATCCACGAAAATTATTGATCGATCGGAAATTAGCGGCTAAATATCGTGGCCCCGAGCAACGACACGTCTGAATGAAGATCGTAATCACACGGTGAATCTCAGATATATACCCTCGCGAAAGTCAAACGTCGTTTTATTCGTTGATGCACTCCTCTCTGTGCGAGTTGGTCTTGCGGGCATGTATGCACCTTGAAGCGTGGCCGCGTCCAGCCACGATCATTCCAATCTTCTCGACTCGCGTCGTTCTCTCTGCTGTCGATGATGCACCCTCGATTACCCATAAATCAATGGCCGTGCAGCCGCAGGCTAGGCTAAATGTACTCTGTGCTTTACTTTTATCTACCTCGCATGCACCTGAAAATTTTTTTAATTGTCCTTGTGCTCTGCAAGTACACATTACTGCCTGCCTCGTGCAGATAAAATTTCTCGGCCCACGCATATATGCCGAGCTGATTCTCATCTTAACCATCGACGCCATTGTCTCGATCTTTCGACTTGCAATTAACCACTTGCATTAAACACATTCAACAGACAAATTACTACACTGAGTGTATGTACTTGTACTAAAAGTTTTTTTTAAACAATATTTAATGTAGAAATACTTTTTGAATGTTTTATGATAGAAAAAACCGACAGCATTTATATAAGAAAGTCCGAAATTTGTATTTTTTTAAGGAATACACCACCTAATACCCACAAATTTATAAACATACATACCTCATTTTTTCGGGGCAATCTTCTGGGGTCTATCATGCCCCACTTTACTCTAAGATTCAAACTTAATTTTTGATTGACAAACTAGTAATAAGATAATGTAGGTATATTTACAAAAGGAATTTATTGCTTTTATATGGAAAAATCATTCAAAATGACTAAAGATCACAAACTGAGAAATCATTGATATTCTGTTGAGAGGCTGCTTCTTCGTTTGGATTGTTTTCGTCGATATATAAAGTAGGCTCCATGTCGTAAATTGTTACAGCTATTCGGTATTCAACTGTATCTGAAGGTTCTAATACCGGGAACTCTCCGTATTTCCGCATTCTAAAAATTAGTCGTACTTGAGCCACTGACAGTTCATTTTCTAAAGTTGCCGCTATTCGTTTTTCAAAGAGTTCTTCCAAGACGTCTAAATCGTCCAAAGTCTCAGTATTTTTTACAATAGCAGTAAACACACGTCTTAACTGACGCATATTGAAGAAATTAATTTCCTTTAGTAATATGTTTACAATAGTATTAGAATAAGCAGCCTCGGCTGTTTCAGACAAATGATTAGTACGACGTAGTTGAGCTAAAAATTCAGTGATCGTCACATGATCGTCAATTTTTTGTATTTTTCTCTGAGCATGTTGATGGATCGGTTGTTCATGTAAGATACTAACACAATACTTCCCCACCAAATACCTATGCGTAGCCAATTTTTCAAGCGATAAGTCAACCTCTCTCAATGGAACCATATTGTCAATCACATATTCTGCTTCTACTATAGACATTGGATCATCATCATCATCACCAGTTACTAAAATCCTAAATGCAGGAGGCAACTCATCGACTTTTGGATGAAATTGAAGTAATTCATCGGAAAAAAAATTTACGTTGGCTGCAAATACATTTCCATTCTCAATGAAGTAATCCATAGTTTCCCAAGCACCCTTATTGGTTCGCGTCATCACCCAACCTGCGTCAATGATCGTAGCTAGGATAGTTCTCCCAAAGTCATCGGGTCTATCAACGAGTGATACGTCTAGTTCTTCATGAACATATCTCAATAATTCTCTATTCAACCATTCAGCAGCAACATGTGCTAGTGTCCGACCATTCACTGCAAAATCCTTGGGAGTAGCACCATAGAGCATGAGTTTTTCTAAGATCGGGATAGACCCCTCTCCCAAAGTACTAATTGACTCGTACATGGCTTTATTAACTTCATCGATTATAAATATAATTCGAGGGTTGCGCTCAAGGAATAGGTCGAGTTCAGATATTCCCAATTTAGCAAAGTATCTCATTTCTGTATTTGGATTGACACTCCAGCCCAGAGTTCTCGCGGATAACTGAGCTGTTTTCAAACCTAGATGGAAAATCATCTCGGATCTGGTACCGCTCAACTCCGACCACAATGTTTTCCTTGGAAGATACTGCATAGCCTCAAAATGACGTACGTCCGATAACATTCCAAAGCTGTATTTATTCTTGCATTGCAGTAACGGTGAATTTTGCATGTATTCTTTCAAAAGTTTTGGACCTAGCAACTCGAACATTTTTGCGCACGACTTATCAAATCTGTGCTCAATTAAATTATCGAGTACTGCAAACTTATAGTCGGCCGGTTCCCATACTAGTGCCATCCTTAAAGTACGGAAATCTGCCAAGTTATCGATTGCTGATTCAATAAATTCCATAACGAATATGTTATTCGGATCATGCAATACCGCCTTAATAGTCTCCACTAATGGATTTGCAGTAGAAAAACTGTTCAAAATGTATTCGGCAGCAAAGTAACGTTTGTACTCTTCATGAACAAAGTTAACTGGATAACCTTCTTTATTGAAAATTAGAAATTTAAAAGCATCCTGCCCGTGGGTAGCTAGTAATTGTTTTGACGTTTCCATAGGCCCGTTCAACTCTTGCTCAATCCTTATCGATTTCGATTCAAACATCATCCTCAAAGCTTGAGGACCATAAACTGACGTTGCCATGGGCTCTAAGTTCTGAAGATAAGTGCGATAAAACTGTATTTTCGGAAACCGGGACGTATCTGATGATGCGAAGATGTGTCTCGGAATCCGCTGTCCATTCTCTGCCGCATACTTTCCTACAAGTAGGATATCTGATTCGTGAATGAAATCAGTGCTCACATAATCTACCAATTTCACTAACATGTTTACAGTAAGAGGTAGCGGAGTTTCCTGGATTATAATTTGGAATACCTGTGAGTACTGCCAAATTGAGCTATCCATCACTGGCTCACTCAACAGAGCATATTTTTGTTTCCAGTAATCAAATGCGAATTGTTCAGCTTTCTCACCCATCAGGGAAGATGGAATTTTTATAACAGCAGGGTTCATATTCCGGAGTATCAACTTGCTGGTTAAGTCTGTGCAACTAGTCATTATAACCCTAATGCTCTTCTGATGGAGTTCCGACACAATAGAGAGAATCCTATTCTGTGCGTGCGGAACTTGGTCCACGCCATCGAACAGAAGTCGAACTTTTGACGGATTAATGTTGGCCACATTATTAAATAGCTCCACAAAGTCTTCATGAATTGAAGCTCGAAGAATATCATCAAGAGAGAAACTATTCACATTTTCAGGTTTAATAACATCTGATAATTTTACGAATACTATCAGATCTGAAGGATGATGTTCGTTGAGATCTTCCTCCAATGTTCGGAGAAATACAGTTTTCCCAGTTTGAGGCTGTCCTGTCACTGATACCAACGCATTTGGACGTTGGCTTGCTTCGTAAGCAGTCGAAACTTGATCAAACGTATATTTTAATCCAATAAGCGGACGTTCATTTGAAAAGCGAGAAATCTCAACGACAGGAATTCCAATATGTTCATCGATCAAGTCAAGAAATTTTTGCCCAGGATGAAAGTTTTCTACAGTTAATGGTATTCCGTACAGCTCAGCAACAGTGACCGCGTGATTGGATTCCGATATTATAAGCTGCTTTTTTGCTAAATCCGGTAGATTTTCTTCGTTTACAACTATCCCATGTAAATGAAGAGGCAGCCATATCATCCATAGTAAAATTTTGATAATTCTTTGTTTCATCATTTCAACCAACGAACTGTACACTAGTTTGTGATTTTTGGTGACCGTTGCAGACAGTTTTAAACTGAAACACAATATTGAAAAATCGAACGATTTACATTTAAACAGAAAACAAAAAAGTAAATACTCCATCTCATCGTCAATTGTATCTCAAGTTTTGTTTATTTTTCTATTTTGATTACGAGAAATCGGAAGTTAAAATTTGAAACCCTATATATAGTCTTTTAAGCAACGTTTAATCGGAAGTTCAACTGATATTTTCTCCAAACCCTTTTCTGCACCAAAAACTCTTTTGGCGTTATGTAATATGAGAAATGAGTCATTTTCTGACTTTGAATATATGTAGAATCAATTTTTCTAATTAAATATCCATAAATAGAAATCATATAAGCAGTTTCCAAGGCTCATAGGCCGCTAACACATATTAAACTTACAGCAGGGGTAAGAATTGCATTAATCTAATGACCAGAGTAAGCCATGGAAAATAGTATAGATACGTTATTTATTGACTATGGCTATCAAAATAGGTTAAAAGAGCTAAGTTCTCATTGAAATACGTGAAATAAACTGTTCAACGACCCTGTACAGTGCAAATGAGATCAAAAGAATGAGAAATCTGATCAAAATAACATATAGAACAATCAGAAAAAGTTAGAAATAAGCGATAGACACCAACAGAAAAAGCATGAAAGAGACATAAGGTCCTCTCGGATAGATTTTCGGTCAATCCAATGAACTAATACAATCAATGGTGATTTGGGGTGTTTTTGATTTTACTTTAGTGTTAGTTTGAGTTTATTTAGAGGCCAAAAAACCTACAGCAACACAACTTTATGCCAATCGACCCCGTCGTATCGTACTATAAGTCTCAACGACGGTCCTACTCACCAACTCACAGTCACCCTGTGCAGCGCATTTAAATACGTCGCAGTCCTTCTAGTACCCTCAGATACAACTGGCCCCGTGAGTCCCCTCCGGCTGCTAGCTCGGATCCACACAGACTGACTATCTCTCGAGCTAACAAGCGGTTTTAGTGCGCCGGCCAGTAGTTCATCTTGTTGCCACGAGTTTTTTGGAATGGGTTCATCGCGCGGGAAACCTCACATAACTTAAAATTAACAGGTATAATACGCAGACAGGGTGCCAGGGGTTATCGTAACATCTCGTCATATATTAACAACGTGTGTTTCGAATTAATAAATATTTTTCCTAAAATTTTCGGAATGTTTTATGAAAAACTACATGTTCCGCGCTTTCAGGGGTTGCGGAAGTATTTGCTCACATATTCGACAACACCACGTACTCACGAGGCATATCACATCAGGAGACGAGGGCAGAAAGGTTATACCTGATGTGCAGCGATGGGACGTTGTTTATTTGGCCTCCTCTCGCGTTATTAAATGTGAGGAATAAGATAAGATATCCAACTAATCCAAAAAAAGGAACGAATGTTGGAAATCACTTGAAATCATCGCTGAATGACCGCGATAATATTTTACGACACGTATAGTTGTCCGTTAGAGTTTCAAAGGGAAAGTTGTAGCTCGCTTTTTCATCCCCCAATTTTTTTGCCATTGCTATCACTGAATTTGTTTGTTTTTTTCAATATATAGTAATAATTGTGAGGAATAGATAAAATAATTTAAGGAGGCAAAACCGAAATATTTTTTATGAGAGAGCCTGACACGATGTATTCGATAAAACGTATTAGCGCACGATCTCTTCTCTCTTATTTAATGAGAAAGGGAGGGGGGCATTTGGTCCTAAGCGCGAGAAATATGAGCGATCTGATAAACTGGCTTGAAAATAAGCAAGAGATTGATAATAGCTCGGTGCAGAGCAATGTACGATACAAAACGAAAACGAGTTTGAGTATTTACAGTGAGATGAGTATATGAAAATCATTCTTGTGCAGCAACGAGAGAAACAACTACGCTTGCCAACATGGCGTACGGAATTAATTAAATTAAGCCCGCGCCTCCCTCGGCGAGGTAATCTGCTTGTCGACCAGAGGTGAGCCTTCGTCCAGAGATCGAGAAAAAAGAGAAAGGCCAGAGCATTGTACTCACATGTGCGCGACAGAGCCTCGTTCGACATTCAGTGCAAGTCATTCCAGTCATTCGTTGCTCCATAGGTGATCATATACCTTCTTGATGTGTGCCTCTTGTAGACGAGGTATGTTGTGACGTTGCCCGCGCCCAGCTGCCTCTCTCTCTCTCTCTTTCTCCCGCGATAACTTTCTGACTATACAACAAAAATCACGGAAATAAATGCAACGTAGTTGCGCTATTTGTCTTCATGCAGGGAATAAAAATGCATGAGAAAATTTCCCGCATTTTTTCTACTGGAATTCTAGTCAAAGTACATAAAACTAACCCCCCAAAGTCAGACATTTATCTACGAAAATTAAAAAAAAAACAAACAAACAAATATGAAAATTTTATTAAAAAAAATTTAATTCAGCGGGTAAAAATCGTAAATGAAATGGTTAATTTTTTAATAAGTAAAATTACTGAAGAAAATGTGTATTATTTCAATATTTCCAAGAAATATCAAGGAATTATATATAAAGAAATTTCTATGCATATATTTATTTATTTTGAGCCAAATTTGATTTAACAAAAAACGGCACATTTTTTTGGATTTGTGAATTATTTATTTATTAAATAATAAAAAAAATGTTATAGATAATTTTTCTGTCGCAAATATCGAGACATGAGTTATCAGGAAGGTGTATCCTGATGGTGGGAGAGAGGGCGTGTGTGCGATGACGGTCTATGCGTCGACTGAAGTGCTGCAGTCTCGTTGACACTTGGCCCCGTGGCCGCTAAATCGCCTTTGGAGCGCATCCGCGGTCTAAACGTGTCTCCCCCGCAGTGCGGGAGAATAACGCGCGTTGTGGTTCGTCGAAGACAGAAGAGGAGATTGCGGGGTAGAAGCGAGGTGTGCTTGGATAAAGGATGCAAATGCTCGCGCCGGCCATCAAAATCTAATTAACCGGCGAAAGAACGTATAGCCATATACGAGAGCCAAACGTTGAAATAAAACGAATGAAAGAAAGAACGAGATGGAGAAAAGGAGCGATGTGAGAAATGAATAAAAAAAAAAAAAGCCACGGTCGAAGGGAGAGTTTTAACAGTTCGGAGGTGTCAGAGACCAGCGCACACAAGCAGAGGTGCACATATCTCGCTTGTGCCTTTAGTCGTATCCTTCTGCCTCTCTGTCACCTCCTTTAAGCCAGAAGAAATCTCTATAGTAAACGTCGTTATGAGTTGGGTTTATGTTGTTCTCCATATATAACAGCCTGCAGCACGAAATTCTCGGGCATTTCGTCGTTTAACATTCATTCGAAATATTATAATATTAATATTATTGATCCTTTGATGTTAAAATAAATTTTATTCACTGTCTATACCTTGAAAAAAAATTAAAAACTATTTTTTTTCTACGATTCAAAATATATAATCAATTTTACCAACAAATCCGATGTTTTTCGTGTCCAAAAAAACACATAAACAAAACAAACCTGTCTATAAAATACTTATTAAAAAAAAAACAATGGTTCTAGAATTTTTATTTGATTGAAAATAATGAAAGAATAATTTTTTTCAGCTGTTGAATGGTATATAAAGTAGAAGCAAGAAATATATATGCAGTTGGTATAACAAGGAATATATTTTGAGTCGACAGGGACAGATAAATCTGCAGTATTATATACACTTACTTATATTAATAAAGTTCATTTGATTCTTGTACACACACACACTTCGTCATCTCGTATTGTCGAAGACAAACGGTGTGGTAAAACGATTGGTGAAAAGAAAAATGTGACTAGCCGCTGGCAGCAGAGTTTGTCTGATGAGTTAATTGAACGTACCACTTGGAGCAACGCGTTTGATTTATAACAAGTTCGAAGAGTGAACGTGTGTGCTCGCAAACGGATGTAGAATGATTTCCAGTTGCTTCATGAATATTCAAGAGCAGTAATGAAGCATCGGTGATATTTTAATTGGAATTACACCTCGTGACATCACCGCTCTCCATCAACGGGATTGGCTTCCAACGAAACCATCGATCACTGGCTATTTGAAATATTCCCTTTCCCCGTCAACAATGTGAATATATCAGAAGAAGCAAATGCCTCATCATCTACACCTCGCTGTTTACTGAATTGTCATGGATGCTAACAAACTCTCTCACCCGCGCCATCATTTATAATAATTATCAAAAGCTCGCATGATCGACTCGCAACCAGCTGGCCCTGGAGATTTTCAGGTGGAGGCGAAAGGGCCCTCCTTGGCTCTGTCGTGGGTTAAATGCCAATCGTAGCCAGGCATTGTGCGCTCTCCAAGTGCCCGTGGGGCTCAAATATGAGAGTGTATGATGCCACGAAGACGCGTGACTTTTTCTCTATTTGTACTCGCGCTCGCTTGCACTTCCTGGCCTCATCCAGCCCACAAACTTCTTGTTAGTTTATTAAGGTTATCGACGCTAGATCTTATCTGCATTTGGATTAGTATATAGTGCCTTTCATTCTCTTTCTGTATATGCTACATCAGAGTATTCACCGGTTTGTTTTATTTTTTTCTTATTCTCATCTTGTTTGCGTGTCAATGCCAAAGTTCTGGGGCTCTTTTAAACACTTTTAAACATTTTTCAAGTAGAAAATAATGATAAAAGAATTGCTTTGTTATCTATATTTAAAAAATAAATTATAACGACAACTAAAAAGGCTGTGTGCTGTAACCATGTATTTTTTTATACTTGGCATTAGAAATAATTTATATTGTAGGAATTTGTATAATTTAAATCGATGTGGCTATAAAGGAATGAATTTTTGTAAAACAGGAGGGCGTGAATTTATTTAAATCTTTCAGACCGTCCACGAAGTAGTTTCCAGTGTCATCAGAGTCCAGTGTGGATTTCGCTCTGGTAATTCGCGATCCATGTTGACCGTAACTCTTCATCTTGGCACACTGCTGGAATTACAGGCGGATTTACATGGCAAGCGGCGAATTTACACAGGCCAACCAAGAGTGGCCTTCCGTGTTCGATTAGCCGCGGCCCAGTTTCACAAAAAGAATCAGGTGCTTCATTTTTTTCTTTGTGGATATACGGAAAATCCAAACTAAAAAACGTACTTTACTTCGATTTTCATCCTCAAAATCCGCATACGGTTATGAAACTTTTTCATATGACACAAAAAATTTCATATAGAAAGGCTTTTCTCCAAGAAAATCATCCATACTCACTTTAAAAAATATTTTAAAAAGTCCCTCGAAAAAAGTTATATTTGAAAAAAAGTCATTTTATCATCTAATATCATGAAATTTTGTGTATTAATTATTTAAGATGAATATTATTAATAAAATTTAATAACAGAAACGGCTCAAAATGTAAAAAAAAAATTTTTTTTCAAATAAATCTTAGAGAAATTTAAAAAAATTCGATACTTAAATGTCAAAAAATGTCACAATTAATCAATTAAAAAGGCCAAAAAATTTTTTTATATTTTACAAATAAAAAATTTTGTTGTTCCGATTGAATACGATGTTTATGGTACATGATTAATTGATTAAAAGGAAAAATATAGCCTGAATTGTGAACTATATTTCCTCCCTATATAGTTTTTGTCTTGCACAGACAAAGGACGAAAATTGGCAGATTTGTCTGTGCGACGTGGAGCTTCGTGATGCTCGTGAGTGCCAAAGGGATGTCCAGTGTCGATTTACGTATTGATGCGGCCATGTCGAACATGATGACGAGGGAGAGACGCTCAGCGGTCGTTCCTCAGGCTCTCGATCGAGCGATTCGAGTAAACGGCTGTTTGGTATCGCGCTCAGATCACGATTCGCCCACGGGCCGCGATCGCTGCCTCGTTCACGATATACAATCGCGTCGATATCGATTGTCATAGCTGCAGGACTCGCGCGTCTTTCTCACTCTGCCCCACTGCATGCGCGCGCGACCATTGTTGGATTTTACTTATCCGGATTCCCATGGATGTCTTGTCGCGCGCAGGATAAAATCGATAGAAATGCTCATAGCAGTGTCACTGGCTCCTGGTCTGTCCATAAACGTATGTAGGCCCATGCAAGGTCTACTATTACCGCTACCGCATGTCGCTGTGTCACAAATAGAAGCCAACGAATTGCCGCGCTATTGGCACGACAGTGTATCGCCCAGTGGTGCTACGATGCTGCCCCTCGAGTACTTGCAATACACGAGTCAATATTGAATAAACAAAACAAAAATTCCTGATTTATTACCTGCCGCTGGGGAATATTACGAGTGAGCGGTCAGGCAAGGGCCTCATCGCGCGTATTTATACACGACCACGCGAGTTTTGTGCCATATCATTCGCTTTGAAATAAATCCGTGCATATATATATATATATATATATGTACTTGCGGATGTAAAATGTTTCAAATCCAATAAAGATCCTAGCACTGATATCACCCGAAATTATACTAAACTATCATATCGCTTACACGATTTTATATTACGAAATATTCTTGATGCCAAATGTTCTACATTTATACAGCTCTATTATGTCGCACTTGCATGAATATTTGATGAATGCTATATATAATGGATGATGTGCATGGATATAAAATTTTTTTATCATGATTTTTTTACATGAAACAATTTTTTTTGGATTAATATACGTATCTACTTTGATAAAATCTTGATAATTTAGTATTTTGAGGATAAATACGGGAGATATGAAAAAATGTCATTAAAATTATAAGGTTGTGCTAGAGTTTTTTTTTTTTTTTTATGGTATAGCAGGATATTAACTGAAGAAAATCAAAAATTTTTAAAGATATTTTTATAAGTCGATAAAATGCATGAAATTTTATGATTAAAATGGAATTTCTGGAAATTTCACCGTAAAACAGTGAAATTGTTTTTTTTTATTAGTTATTATACAAAAAAATTTTGGTTGACGCATTTTTGTACTATTTTTTACATGAATATTTATAAAAATTTAAGTAATTTCTTTATTATTAATAATAAACGTTAAAAAATTATCGTATCGTAAAAAATACAAATTCCATTGTAAAACGTGTTTTTCACGTTTGAAAAAAAAAAAAAATTTGTTTTTATCAATCAGGCGAAAAATCAACAATGACATTTGAAGTGGAATTGTTTTGGTCTAATGAAATAAAGAGAGTTTCAGCTGTCACGTCAGGTGAATGAAAAATAGTGGTCCATCATATAGCCTATACAGCGAGAGCTCGAAATCAAATGCAACCATCTTGATCACGCTGAACAACACAGGCACACACACAGTGTGTGCTTCGTGAGTTTCATCCTAAAACAACAATGGAGGCATTAAAATGATCTACGGCTGCTTGACCCCCGATTCGAAAAAGGCGTTTGAATCCCCACGTGAGACAGAGAGCCCGCGAGGAAAAAAAATATTTAGACCTGTTTGAGTATGTGGGTGTCGATTTAACGTTGTCTTCACAGGCATTTCGGTATATTTCCATGCTCGGCTCAATATACAACTGAATATAATCTTGAACGTGTGAATAAAATCATTCTGCATTTCCTGCACCTGATTAAATATATATTAAAAGATAGAGCCTGGAGCAGGAGCGCCACGGGGGTCGTGGTATTTTCCTCAGGGCAACACGTCGAGGGTGCGGTCCCGCATCAGATTCGAGTGGGTCCAAGTTAAATCTGCTCTACACACACGATGCTTTATCGAGTCCGGGCGCGCGTCATTATATACAATCGTTGAGAAAAATATTTTTTAGAACTTGGTCGCTCTTTACGTGCTATTGACGTACTCTTGAATAGATTAGGTGCTAACGTTTATAGATATATCCGGGACTCGATGTGCGAAAGTACCGTGAAATCAGCCCCCTGTGACGAATTATATCTGTTTTAGTTTCTATCTCCACGGCCAACGATTAGTTTTTATTGGAAACGGAAGTTTGCTTTTACTTGCTCGGCATATAACGGTTCCCACCATCTAGGTTTATTGCCAGTTCATTACTAAACTAGTCATCATCAGTCTACTAACAAAATAAAATCGGAAAAAAAAAATTATATTTCTTAAATAATAAAATTTTTAATCCAGTTTTTTACAGTTTTTATTCTGATAAAAATATTTTTAAAAGTCGCTCATAAATTATGAACTTTGCAAAAAGAGTTTTAAACAAAAATTGCTTCAAAAAAATAAAACCTCAATATTATTATTAATAAAGAGTTGTTTAAAAGCATTAAAATCCACATATAGTATTGAAAAATTTCATAATTTAAATATCACCCGGAAAAAAATAATTAATTGTTTGCGCAACCTTATAAAAAAATGCAAAACTATAGTCGAACTCAAAATAATTTTTAGAATTTCTATTGAATACACACAATTATAAGGTTTAATTGATAAAAAGTGCATTAATTTATGCGTGAAAAAGAGTTTTTAATGATTTTTATAATCAGATTAGTTGGATATTATTATTATATGATCTCTCTCATTCAATGTAGCTGTTGATTGTATCGTCCATACTATAAACTCACTCTCAGTTAACTGTAAAAAACTTTTCAATATTAATTTATAACTTTATTTCAACGATATAACAGGATATAAGTCCGTATATTATTAAATAACCTTCGAAAAGGTTTAAACTTTTTATAGTTTAAAAATTTTGTACTCTAACGTCGTGTTTAAAAATATATCAACTTTATAATATCCATTATCTTCGCGAAAAAACGAGCAAATAATTAGAAAATCATCAAAACCTGATTTTTCACTTTTACAAACCTTTATAGACAAACTAAATAAACTATAAAAAAAGATGGATAAATTTTAGTCTATCGAAAGTGACGAGTTTAGGTCATAGTAAAAGTTCGTGGTGAGCAACTGCTGAAAATGCCAGTGCCTAATGAGCCGCTGCTAATAATGAACACACCAAGCAAGGCCTTGCAGACAGGTAGGGTCTAGAATAAAGCCTATATCTTGACCGATCGATTTTACTACGCTTGGGTAGAGTGTAATTTATTCCGTCTTCATTATGACAGTATATACCTTTTAAATTTGTAAACGAAGAAAAGAGGTGTACGTGTATTTAGACTTGATCAAGTACGCGCGAGTTTATTTTGCTTAATGATGTCGCGAAGGAGAAGAGGGTCAGGGATGGTTGCACGCTGGCATTGTGTGCATTGGAAGGTATATATGGAAGATAGGGAGCGCACGGTCAGATAAGTCATAATAGCAGGCCGAGCGTTGTTAATAGTCAACACGGGATCACGCCGAGATAGTGTGCTAATGCACGCATTTATTTGAAATATTAAACCGAGCTTGGTGTATAATGTTTCTGCCTGATGATTCAGTGTGTACGAGAGGGAACGAGCAAACGTGCATTCTTTAGCCTGTCCTTATTCCAGAGAGACAATTATAAATGACGATAATTAGCCCACGACGTTAACCAGTCACTCTGATGTGACTGCACAATTGTTTCTCGCTGTTCATCTGACTAATAATTTTTTAAATATATATATACACACTCACGTGGGAGTGCATCAGGCATTCCACGTCTTTTATAGCAAGGGAAAGGAGGCATTGTCACCTCTGCACAGACGATTAAAGCGACGCTGATGAATGTTTACTACATCCATGTTTAACAATCAACTGAGAGATTATCAGTAATGCAGGCCGTTGTATAGATTACTGGACCACTCACTGTATAATACTGACGCTTGCCTGACTGCGGAACCGCTCATTTATCAAGGCATGATGTATTACGTAGTGTCTGAGTAGAATACACTGACTTGTGCTTCATTCAGGCTAATTATAAATAATAAAGCTTTGGTAAATATCGCGTTGGTTGGATATGATGATTTTTCTTTGTAAAAGAACTTTCCAGAGGCCTAATCAGCTTGGAAATATTCTAAAGTGTGTGTCGATAAATTTGGAAATGACGTTTTTAGATCAAAATGTTTTAATAGCCTCGATCACTCATTCTGATGATGTTTTTCAACCGCGAGAAAAATTTATTTATCTTAAGGAATTGATATTCTAGAAAAATATAAATACATGATGAAACCATAGATAAAGTAGACATCTTTTATTTATTGTTATGAAATGTAAAAAATTCAGTGATCGGCTAAATAATCAAAAGTACGATACATAACATTTTTTTAATGAAAATTTGAATCAAAATTCATCGATTACTATGGCACTTGAACTAGAAATATTATCAAAAATAGACTATAGGCGAGTGTAGAGCACATATCCTAATGCTCTGCATAAGGGTTGTGCAAAAATTGTCAAACATTTGCAATTGAAGTAAATATTTATCCTGAAAAAATTGTGACAATACAACACTTGCATTGAGTCATCACATGTCTAAAAATATACTCTTTAATCATACGCAAGCATTAATCTTAAAGATCTCGTTAAGATCCACCCCCGCCCTTGTTTCCATTTGAGAGAACCAATCGATTATTAACTGTTGAATATCTGCACATCGATCTGGATCGAATTCGACGCACAATACATGGATCCTGCTGTTCAAAAGGGTGCGGCACTGACGCACATTTCACCTGTATATACACACATGATAAATATAAGTACATGAAACATGTTTGCGCGTGTAAAAGTGATACTCATCGTCATCAAAATCAAGTAAAAACCATCCGAAATGAAAATAATCAGAAGCAAAAATTTTTAAATAAAAATATTATGAGAAAATAGAAAAAGAAAAAAATTAATTCCTGTATTTAAAACAATATAAAAAAGTATTTTAAATTTAAAAACAACATGAAATAAATTTCATTACATAAAAAATAGATTATTATCTCTAAAACTAGCATAACAATAAATTACCGAATGAAATTTTCTTTATACAAAAAGTCACGTGAATCTAGCTAACATTTCCAACAAGTGCCTGACGAAGCATAAATTAACGCCTAGAGAGATAAATTATCATAAACGAGCCGAAAAAGCGCGTGGTCTTTTTCTCAACGAAGGTGGAGTACCCGCAGCATTAACTGTGCAAATAAACTTGGGCACACACAAGTGACGTTGAGACGAGAATTAGTGTTTTACACATGAAAAAAAAGCGAAAAAACCGGCCCCTGACAAGCCATTCTACCACAAGAACCACACACATAAACTTCAATCCTTCAAAAGCATAAAAAAAAATAAATAAATAAATAAACGCTGAACAATTGCATGAATAAATGTAACCCCACAAATTTTCATCTTCGCAAACACATCACCCTCGTATATTGCATATATTCTCGCGCGAGTAACGAGTCCCGTGATATTGAATGCGAACATACCTTTAGGCCTCGGGGTCGCGATTATTTAACGCGAGCCCCGTGGCGGAGGGGGGAGGCAACGAATTACGTTGGCAACGCGCGCTTGAGAAGGGCCGCAAGCCCCACACCGCAGTTTTATTCACGTGCGGGGTTGGCGGGGGGTAAACAGACGAAATTATATCGAAGAAAAATTACCTTGAGATAATAGTGATTAATGACACACTGCGCCGGCTCAGTTGGGCTACGCGCGGTAAAATATGAGCGGACTCGAGGTGGACACGTACGATACACCAGCAGTGCTGCCTCGACTATGTCGGTGGTGCCATCTCGCGCTAAGCTTGCGAATGTAGGTGCGCAGTCGAGGGAAACAGTACAATGATACTTGTTGTAATAATGCAGACAGGCCAGACGAGCAATCTTCCCTAATTAACACATTAAGACTAATCAAAGTCGGACGGGTAGTTTAGGAGCCCACTCGCCTAGATTTAACCATTCTGCCTAAATTAATTCTAATTATTTCCAAGCCCAGTGGGTCGTGTGTGGATCACGACATCGCTCGTCTCATCGCTCAAATATAATATCATTGCTAAAGTCAGCACACACGATCGCGCATTGTCGATGATCTCACGCGGTAGGCCCTGTAGTTTATAATGCCTTTAAAAGTGTCATTAAAAGGTTTTTGCGGTAACTTTAAGTGAAAATATCTGACTGAAATTTATATACATGATCTAAACAACAATATTTGGAACTTGCACGCAAAATTTTGAGCGTTAAAATACCGAAATCTCCGCTATATTGATGTAAATGGCCTGGATCACACTAAATTTTGACTAAATATTCGAAAAAATTTATTTTTAATATGTTTTTCTTATATTTTCTGGTTATTAAATTTAATTGGATGTTTATTGTTCAGGAAAAAATAATATAAAATATATCGAATGAGGGTAGAAAAGGCGTTTTTTTTTTTTCATTTACAGGTTGGAAATATTGTAGAGATATGTGCGGAAATGGATTTGCGAAAAATAAGTGGTATATAGAAAAAAAAAGCGCGCATTGTCGGAATTCTTTTGGCAACAGACACAATGGCCATGATGCATACGATGAAACTCAAAAGATCACCATGGCGATTTGACCTGCAGATAGTCAAACAGAACTTGCATTCGGTCGTGTCGGAAGATCTGGCCATATCCGCACGTGTTAAACACGTGCCTGGTAAAATATTTAAACCAGTTCTCTCGTCGTGACTATACTACGAGAAAAAATGTAGGAGCTATAAAAAATCCCCTGAAGAACTCACTTTTATTTTAATTAGAAACCTCAATTTTTACTATGTCTAAATAATATACATAAACTGACAAAATTTCGCGTAAAAATAAAAAATTACATTAAATATCAATTTCCATGATTTCAATTATATTGTAAAAAAAAAAATTGTAAAAATTAATTGAATAAAATAATGGATGAAAATGTTTTTTTATATTTTTATTTTTATTATAATGAGAAATATTTATAAAAAAGTGAATTGAGTAAAAATATAAAATTAGAGCCGTATAGGGACAATTACTGCCATCTGTGAATGCCCGAGCGGACCACATACACGCAGTGCAGTCCAGTCTGAGTCAACACAGTCTACATCTATACTGCCACACACACGATCTGATGGGATATATCAGGGGGCAAAAACGCAAGTTTTTTCCGTGACACTTGTTTCGATGAAAAAGCGTGGCGTGAGAAAATTGATATAGACAACTTGTCGAAGAAAATGAAGGTACTTTTTCGATCTATTCGAAATAAATCAAAAACTTCATATCAGTACAACTGCAAAAAAAAACACTATATCTTTTAAAATGAAAAAAAAAAAAATCATGACTGAATGGCGCACAATGGATTCAATTGCATTAGTGGAAATGAACTGGCGGGAAATATCTCAGAGAATAAAATTTTATATCAATGGCGAAGGACATTAGATTAATTTTTCTCTCTTGATGAGAGTACGACGATTACTTTTTTTAATTTCACAGAAATTCAATTTCACGGGGACGAGAGAGAGAGAAAGGGAAGCAGGTCTCACGGATGTTATTAACTCAAAAAGCTTCGTACAGCAGTGAGAGTAGTGCAGACAAACTGATGATGGGGACGCCAACTTCTTTTCATCCAGATAAATATTTGAAACGTCTCTCCTGACAGTCTTGAGAGGTTCATTACGTGGGATTACCAAGGCGACTGTACGTCGCATTTCATATCGACGACTTTGAATTTTTCCTTGGCGAAATAAAAAAAAAAAATCAAAATCATTCGCTTTTACACGGGTAGAATTAGTTCATTCTATTCACGCGCATTTCTTTTGTGTCAATTCGGCCGAGATTGGCGGTGAAAAAAAATCAGCGTAGAGTGGACGAGTGTTTCGATAGTTTAAATTAGCATGACACTGTATAATACTGCTCGAGCATGCCTCTGTATTACAAGAGCGTTGAGGTAATATGGGCATTCAGAGTATGATGTATGCATTGAAAACTATTAGGTATTCAAATACACCACAGATTGCATTACCTCGCACACGATAATACCTCGTTTCCTGGCGACGATTCGCTTCAACAAAATTGCAACGATTATTCTTATTATATTTTATTTATCATACACGCCTCGACCTTAATCCTCTTGTCCTGAATATGCCTACAAGCACGACAACTCATTTCAAATCAGATCCATGCCAGATTCATCGATTTTCTGACCTATAATGAATGCTCTGCTGGCAAAATACCTCTTTGATCGATAAAAAAATTATAAAAATTTAAATTTAAGTCACCTGATCGTTTTTTTAAACATAGAAATAAATTATTGTTAATGCTAATAATATATGTAATGAGAATTTAACGTTTATATATATTATAAAAAAATTTATTAAGAAAATAATTTGATCGTTTTAATTGATGGTTATAAATAAATTTTGTTCGATTGAAATGAAAAAAAAAAAATCACTCGTCGCCTTTATAACTCAACCTTGAGTACTTCAAAATGGACGTAGAGAGTATCATGTTGATAATCAACGGTTCTCGATCACTCTGAGTGTACACAATTTATATACACAGCCACTACACACAAAACTCGTTATATCGTCGTAATGCTTCGCTACGTGCAAGAGAGCCCGCGTTTTGAAAAGAAACCGTCTCGCTTCATTAGCCTTATTTTATTTATTTTTTTTTTCCACCATCATACATATATATATACACCAGTACACATTTTTCGAGCCTTCTCCATTCATATACACGCAACAAAAACACCACAGCCAGCCTTGCGGAATGTTTCACCGCACAAAAAACTCGCATCTTCATCTCTCAAACGCATTACAATCATTTTAAGCATCGAAAAAAAAAAAAAAAAACCACCCAGCACGATTTTTCCCCTCAATCAATACATTTCCCCGGTCTCCGAAGAAGCACGGTGATGGCAACTCTCTGCGTGACAAAGAATCCAACTGAAATTGCAAAAGAAGACAAATTCGAGAATCTCGCAAATGTAATTAACACCGAAGAAATCGTCAGAGATCGCATCAGTCAGGATTTAAATTGAAAGGTTGTGAAACAAAGGAAGTGGGCAGTCTGGAAATTAAACAGGGCAATATCTCGGACAAGGCGGAACCACAAAGGAACTTTCACACCCGATTGAGCGCCGTCTGATCGAGCGAGAGCGCAATAGACAAGAATTTCTAATAACGAACGCGCGAGGCCCAGTGGTTTGCATGGTGAATTCGGTATACCTACTCAAATCCGCATCACTGATGGTATGCAATAAAGCTCGTGGAAAAAATGCATGCAGTATACGATGTTAGACAAGAGCGTTTATTGAACTAGCTCCATGATGTAGGACACGACAAGGGGATTAGGTCAATTGAAAATAACGCCCTGATTCAATTCAAGGCGAGAGCGACTCTACACTGAGGAAGAGTTAATCAAAATCAGTGAGAGAATTAAACGGTTTTATTTACATCCGGCGTGTGATATTGCAACGAGATCATCAACAACAGTTGAGTGAGAGGTTGGAGGCCAAATGCGGGCCGTCGATCGCCCGAGAAGGGAAACAATCAAAGACACATCAAGGAGAATAAAGACCAGACACATTGCCGAGAGCAATGGGAGTGTTTGGGAGGCTCGTGACGTCGCGTGAAAGACAAAGAGAAAAAGCAAAACAGGACACGGGCAATTATAGGGCTTAATAACAGCAGACGAAACATCCGCGCGGTATTTTCGTAATTACTAATGCTCTACTTGTCTTTAAATACAACAATCTAGAGAGATTTTCTAACAAATACTTGTTAGAAAATACATATGAAAATATTAATTGTTTAGAGTTCTTATCCAGTTACTTAACAATTTTTCCAATTTTTCATTACAGCCTATATTTTTCAGAATAACGGGAATTTTGTGAAAATATTTTAATGCAACTTATATAGCAAGCTTTCAAATTTTTTATATTAATATATATAATTGGAATGTTATTTTATACCAGAGATTTTGCAAACAAATAAAAAAATTTTTTCCGCACGCGACACACAACGAATTAAAGAGTGTAATTTTCGTTTTTTTTATTTTTTGTCGCATCGCGCGCCCTCGAAACCACACAAAGACTCGTCGCTCGCACTTTGGATATCCTGGAAAAAAATGCTGACGCTGGATAAAAGTATATATATATATTTGAGATAAAAGAAGGTTGGAGAGCGCGAGAGCATGAAAAAAAAAAAAAAGAAAGAGGGTGTTCGCGGACGACAGGGTTTTTAATCCAGCGAGTCACCCTGCGTGGAAATCGTTCCGTTTTTAAATTAAAGAAATAATGGAGGATCCTTGGCAGGGTCCGCGTGCGCAGCGGTGAGAAAAGAAATTCACCGAGACAAGCTCGCAGTTTTTTTTATATAGGAAAGCATGCCGCGGGGGCTGAGCGCGCGCGCTACAATGAGGGAACTCATTTGCACTTAAAAAAATGACGAGCGATAAAACTAACGTCGCGGGAATTAACAGTTGAGGGTGGTGGAATATAGGGGGGGAGTTATATATACACAGAGGGTGGGCGATAGTATATATAGTTGAAAGAACTGACGAAAAAAAAAAATTCTAGAGAATTAAGGTGAGAAAATCCGGAGCACGACTGTTAACAAATGAACGCTCGCTTTATCGGACGGAAATGATTTTGATTTGAGCGAGTTTCTCATTTAAAGTACCCAACGTTTTCTTTAATTGGATTTTTAATTGGCACGATTCTTGTCGCTACATCAATTTGCCCCCTCTCACACGCTCCCTCTGCACTTTTTCCAAGTCTCCATGCTTCATCTTTACTGGGCGCGTGATTATTATTCTTCTCGTCATCGCCCCCCTGCACCGCTCTACTGTCTTTCACTGATATTGCCTACAGAGTTATTACATTTCGAGCCGCAGCGCTTGTCCCGCGGTTTCGGGTGTCCCTCTCTCGGGACACGATAGCGATCTTTTGTCCTGCTGATATGCAATCTCTGAATGAGGGCTGAAAAGTCACGATTAGTTGCAATCGAAAAGTTTTTTTTTTCTATCCTGTTGGCATTTGAACTTTGTAATTTTAGAGGAAGACATAATGACAAAGTTTTTAATTTATGTATCAAAGAAAGAATTAAAAATATTACAGGTAAAAAAAAAAGAAACAAAAAATTAAGACGTGAGAGGGAATAATTTTTCTGTGCGTGTTAGGGGTGATTGTCATAAGGCTGCAGAGCGATGCAGAAGCGTGATGAGTCCCGGGTTAGTTGTATAGACGACAACTGCGAAACTCTACCCCGAGCAAGTTGAGCGTGCACACGACGACAGGGACGAGTTACCAAAATCCGTGCGGCCCACCCCATTTCGGCGAAACGGTGCGGCAATAATAATCGCAATAATCGCAATCCGCCGACGCTAGGCCAATTTGAATATGAATCCGAGTGCGAACAATGTCATCGGGGGGCTTATATAGGTACGTGCCGTATCTCCCCCACGAATCGCGCGCACCCCGCGTCTCGCCGAACTCGCGGGCTAACTGTCCGTACTGTTAGTTAGTTAACTAGCCCGCCACGGTGACAGTCACGTAGCGGAACGCCCGAGTGGACGGGGGTTGCCAGAGACACATTCGAATCCGGAACTCTCATCAGAATCAGCGCTCGCTACGTTTAACCCGATAATTAAACTCGTCTCGTCGCTCTAACTATTCCCACCGATACCACTCGCACATGCTGCACGCTCTCCTAATTTTTCCCGCCCACGCGCACACCCAATTTCGCTTCAAATTTTGCCTATGAATATTTAACGAATTTTCACATTTTCATTTTTTTTTTAAATTAATTTATATATTTTTGATTACATTTTTCATTAATTCGCGTATTTTGAGGCTGTATTACTTTTCTTAAAAAAAAATTTTGTATTAAATTTTATTCTTTAAATTCAAAGGAATATAACCTATAATTAAGTTATAATTTTTTTCGAGTCGAAAAATTTGAATTTTAAAAATTTTTTACTATCTAGGGAGCATTTACTGTAATTTGACATTATAAAAACTATATTCTATAAGCAATAAATTTCTTATACATATTATATGCTGTCTACTATGGCGATATTTTTCTCATAAAAATTCCAGACGCAAAGAAAATCTTCTCAACATCTAAAATATACACAACCCGATCAAAAAGTGTCTATAGATTTTTCAAATTTACACAAAAAATACGAATAAAAGTAAAATTGTCGAGACAAATCTTGGTATAAAGTGAGACGAAAAATTCGAAGTAGTAGACGTGGGTCGCGTGGCAGAGAATCATTCGGCAAGTGGATGGTTAGAGTTGCGGCACAGGTAGTGGTGATAGTGGTGACTGGCCCCAACAATTACACGGGAATAAAAGCAAATAAAAGCCACGAAGAGACGTTCTATTCCGAAATAGAGTTTTTTATTCAAAGTAGTGCGAGAGTTTTGTAAGAGCCGTGTTCCGTCAACGCCACAAAGTGTGCACCGTGTGACGAGGGGAGAAAAACAAGACTAGACCAAAATAATGGTTAGATTTCGCGAGGTAGATAGTTGCCACGGGTAATAGGAAACCGTTTAAAAATAGAAGTCGTAGTATCTAACAACTGCGCCTTCGATTTCGTGACTGCCACCGATATACCAGGGTGGTTTACATGTTTTACGTGTCTCCCTTACCGCCCACTTTTTCCTCTCGTTCGTCTCCACCCCCTTTTTCGCCAGAGTAATTGTCCACGACAATCGCATCCTTCTCGTGCACACTATTCTATACTTACGATAATAAATCTGCGTTTTTGGCAGCGAATTTTATCCTAAATCTTTGCCGAATTCCGTTGCATCATATACAGCATCCGCGTAACTCATAAACCCGCGTGTCTCACTATATAAAGCGAGCGGAGCAGGTCGCTGCATCTGTCGGCAAACTCGGCAACTACGTGAGCGCGCGCCACTCGCCAAGGGGTTGTGTCCAGTCATGGTCAGACGAGCCGCCCCATAAAAAAAAACACTGCTCTAAATTTTTTTTGCCAAACATAAAAAATCCCTGTATAGTTTAAACAATAAATATCAGGTTTTCTTTGTTATTTTTTTGTCGACATAATGAATTGCACATAAATTGGCCTTTTTACATGTTTTTAAAAAGATTTTTCATTTAAAAATGATAAATAAATAGTTTTAAATGTGAAAAACACATTTAGGTATTATTTAATATTTATTTATATTTAATAAAATTTATAACTAATAAAGATACCCACCAAATATAGTTTTTTAAAATTTTTTTCATGATTTTCTGTTTGTGGTTGGATATAGATATTAACTTTATAAAAAAAATAATTGTTTCTAATTTTTTTCTCAAATGCTATAAAAAGCGCAGATAAGAGCTCCTTCACAGCACTTTTTCTAGCTCTAGCAGAGACTCGGATAAACCCGACAGCACATACAAGTTATACACCGCAAGCTCACAACTAGTTAGTATGCATAGTGCGGGAATTCACCGGGAATGAAACGTCAACTCGAGACTCGTCATGCCGACTTCGTGAGCCCAAGTGAGTCCCCCTGTGGTCTGAGTGCGTACAACTCACAAGCAATCACCGGGAATGAAACGTCAACTCGAGACTCGTCATGCCGACTTCGTGAGCCCAAGTGAGTCCCCCTGTGGTCTGAGTGCGTACAACTCACAAGCACACTGTTAGAAAATAATGGTACTGAGCGCCATCTAGTAGGGTACGCAGTGCCATATTATATAGCATTTTGGGTGTATAACCGAAATATGGTAGAAAATAGCCCAAATATATAGTGGAATTTCACATAATTCGGGTATGCACCCAAAATGCTATACGAGTATGGCACTCAGCACCATTATTTTCTATCAGTGCATTGCTATAGGGCGGTAAAACGAAACATTTCCAGCCCAAAAGCATCACTAGAAATTTTCTCCTATATCGGAAAACGTCCAGAAAAAATTCAACAGCATTGCTATAGGGCGGTAAAACGAAACATTTCCAGCCCAAAAGCATCACTAGAAATTTTCTCCTATATCGGAAAACGTCCAGAAAAAATTCAACAATCTCCTGAGTGAAAATAAATAATTATATAATTGATCAATAATGTGACTACATGAAAAAAAAATGCTTTTTCAACATCGGAAAGACTAAAAACGAAGTAAAAGCTCACTAAAAAAGATAACAAATTTAAAAATAGTTATCTAATTGCTTAAAAAAATATCGTTTTACTGTTGTCAAGTTAAAAGCACGCTAGACAATAACACAAAAAAGAAAATTAATAATTAGACAATAGTTTGATAAATTTTTGTTTTTTTTTTTTTTTTATTCCATTTTTACACTTTTG
The DNA here is from genome assembly GCA_002156465.1 of Macrocentrus cingulum. Taxonomy (NCBI): domain Eukaryota; kingdom Metazoa; phylum Arthropoda; class Insecta; order Hymenoptera; family Braconidae; genus Macrocentrus; species Macrocentrus cingulum. Next base: position 38,647 of record MVJL01008027.1, read on the forward strand.
ATTTCTAAAAAATCATTACTATCTTCAATACCGCATTTTGCCGCACATTTTCATAGAGGTATAGTGAATTTACAGTAATATACTACAATTCCGAGACAGAGATATTTTTTTGACGTCGTGCTTTTCACTGGAAAAAGGGTATTGTTCGGGCAGCATGAAAGCCACCCGAGCTTTTGTTGAATGGTGCGATTAAGTGTTGAAAAAGGGTTGCCACGACATCACTTGACAGGATAAGGTTAGTGCGGCAATTAAGAGCTCAAACGCGGCCCGAAGGCACAACGTCAAGGGGCGAGAGGCGCCGACACGAAGGGGTTTTGATTTGGAAGTTGGATGATCTGCAACACCGGATGGGCTCACGTCATGAGGGCGATAGTCGAGCAGAGATACACGAGTGCAAAGTGTACATGAGAGTTGCTTAGTTAACAATGCTAATCATATCCCAAGGAAGGGTTGCTCTCCGATACATCCCTCATTGGCTTTGTCTTGCGAGTCAAAGGCTCGCAGCCCGGGGCTTCCGATTCCATCAGGCAGACGAGAGCCAATTAAAGGTTATTCATATTCAAGCTAATTACCTCTCACTCCCTCCGGGCGCGCTGGCGCAACCCCTCGCGTATGAGTGCGCCGGGTCATCCGTCCAATCGGGCGCAGCGGCGGGTCGTTAGCCGTTTGTTTCGAAATAATGGCGTCACCGCTCTACATATAGATGTACCTCCGTGGAATATCATTTCAACCCAACTCCAGACGTATGCATTGAACCCAACGACCGTTACTGCTTAATGACGCGGATTACTTAACGAGAATGCCACTCCCTCGCGTTTAATTCTCATTCGACGGCGCTTTCATGTATATAGTCGCATGATCACGGTGATGGTGTTGTCGTTTTGGGTGAAAATGAAATGGTTAGATTTTACGGTTTCAATCAGTGTTAATGGTGGGGAAACTGCGATGTTGTCGCGGCATTGTTTCATTTCCGTTATTTAAATATTCACCGGTTACTTTAGTCAAAATTTTCATTCTACAGTTCATCACTGTATATATCATTATTTTTTATATATCATTATTTTTTATTTTTTTATTTTTTATTTTAATCTATGGATACTTGAAATGAATTAAAGCCAAATTTTTCTTTAATGAAAAAATTCGAATTATGCATTTATAAAATTATTAATTGAAAAAAACATTATAATAATAACTAATATCTAAAAATATCTTACAAAATCACCCTTAAAACACCCTCTAACAATCCCATTATTTTAACCGTCCCTTCTCGAATAATCCATCAAGATAACCGACAAAAGCCGCGAAGATTTTTCTCACCCGCACACTCAACTCGATTAAACAAACTCAATTAAATCGATTTACCAACAAGATATATCCAACTAATTACCCAGAAAAAAATCCAAAACCTATATAAACAACAGCATGCACGAAAAATATACATCTTTTATACTATTATATTAAATAAAAGAAAAATTTATATTCAAAGATACATGCACAACTTCGACACCGAATGTAAGTCGCTGTCTTTCAAATGGAAAATAAGATTGTACTAAAAAACTATTGGCTACTGTAACTATTTATTTTTGCGATTGTTGGCTCGGGAAAAGTTATATCAAGCATAAGGGATGATAGAATCTCTATAATGTCTGCAGCATATCCGCTGTGCTGTTGGAGATGGCCACCATTTGTCCGAAACTACCCTGGAACGAAGGTGGTCGTAACGACGGAGGTCGCGGCCGCGAGATCGATACGGCAGTTTCTCGAAGTAGGGGCGACGTTGGAGGAAGATCATCTGCATACACCTCTCGTCCCACCGCCCTCTGTCCACAGAGTTCGTCCTCTCACCGCGGTAATCTCCGCCTCTCACCCTTATGAATCGGCAAAGTGTGCGGAGGTCTCGCTCCAGACAAGATCTCGGGTGCTGGCCGACTCTGTACACGAGGACGGTTCGCATGAAAAGGTGGGGTAGAACGTTGCGACAAGATAAATTCAAATCCGAGACTCGAGAGTTCCGAACCGCAAATCACGTTCTATTCCTATATACACGGAGGATCATCCTTCTCTTGCGCTGACCAACCCCTTGCTACATTCGCCCCTGTCATCCCTTTACATTCATCCGATCTCTCGAAGGACCCCAGAGGTCATACACGCCGAGATCACACAGACAGGATTCATTTTTTCAAGATTTCTTATTCTTTTCTCTGATTGATTGTGTCATTTTTTTTTGTCAGGCCCTCTCGAAAGTCGCTGCCAACGTCAAATTCTCGTATGCGTTGTGGTATAAAAAAAATTATTCTTCTGAAATAATACATGAGATGGAAGATACATGCTTTTTTTAAATCGTCTGGACGCCCTAAATTTTCAGAGACAGCGCTTCATTCATCAGTCGATAAAAATTATTCACTCAAACTCATGTTTAAGCCTTCATTTATACTTAGGAATTTTGTTTTGGATTTCATCCTATACTATACTATCTTCCTAATGATGATGTTCAGAAAAATCAACTGTTTTATTATTTAAAAAAATTCTTCTTACAACAATTTATCCATATTTCTTATTTGTACAAACAACAATAGATGATTTAAAATTTTGATTGTTTATCAATTCAATTTTTGTGTGTGTGGGAGGTCAGCATCCTGAAAAACGGCTCGGGGATGGAAAGGGGGGGAATATTTAGCGAGAATGGGAATTGAACGGTCATACAGCGTAGCGTGCCATCAATATACATGATCTATATAGCGTAGAGCGGTTTGAAACAGAGTGTAGCCGCGTGTTTGCATGAACCGCGTGCTGCACATGGTTGCGCATGATCCGCGTGGACAGACGGAAGCAAATCCTGCTGCGGCACGAGTAGCGTCGTAACTGCCGAAATGGAAGTGTGGGGCCGAGTTGAAATTTGCATACATATGACGTCACACGAGCGCGCTCTAATATCGCCTCGAATGGAAATTAAGTCCCGAATCGAGAGCAGCGATCTAGCTCCCTCCTCACCCCCTTCTAACCTCCCCTCATGTGTGTGTGTGTGGTTATATTCGCTCAGAGTCCGGAATCGCTCTGAAATTCACGATTTCGGGAACACCAACCAACCGACTCGATTTTGCAATAGGTAATTCACGATTTCGGGTGATTAATCGCCGTTGCGAAACGCGGCGGACGCTCGAGAAATTCACGATTCAATTCCCGGGGGCTACTATATGCTCTATACCTCAACGATTTCACTAAATGGTAGGACCACGAGCCTCCAGCTGTGCCCAAGAGGTGGAGAGACATATTAAAGGGCGTATAGACCCGTTTTCGTCCTCACTTCTGCAATTTATATCTTATGCTTTTATATGAGTATACGGCATCAAAGTCTATTATTATTACAGACATTTTCATTAATGTGAAATAATTTCATTGAACTTGTTATTTCCTATCAAATTAATACCAATGAACAGAAATTTTTTTCTTGAATAAAAAAAAAAAAGGATTATGCGACGAAAAACTGCAAAAAATAATTTTATTGCATATTTCTTAATGATTTTAGATGTGTAAATAATTGAAATCATTAAAAAAATTAAATACTTGCTAGGAAAAATAATTAATTAAATATGACAAAAAAAAAACCGAGAAAAAAATTTACACTGATTTTTTTAGTGATCGAGATCAAAATACCTGGTTTAATAGATGATTTGAATTTTTTAATATATTCGTCGTCGGTCAGTCGCGCCCTTTGTATTCTCCCGCAGCGACTTCTCTCTCCGGAACCGCGAAGATGCTGTCCCTCAGTACCCGGGGGCCAGTAGAGAGAGGCTCCCTCGCGTTTGATTTTGAAATATTTGTCGCCGTGCATAAATTCGAAGGCGGCGGTCGTGCATACTTAAATATCGTCCGACTTGTCGATTTTTTTTTATTATTTATTTATTTTTATTTTACCGTTTTTTCTTTTATTTCTTTCACTGCCATGACTACTCCTCCCTCTGCTACTCAGTTGCTGCCGCACTGCACTTATGTACCTGCGCGTTATCGTTTTTTTTTTCTCGTTCCGCTGATTCTTTTCGGGTCTTGACCTCCATTGTCTCGCGAGCGCTAATAAACTATCGAGGGCCACCCCGTGTATAGATCTCCATTGTTATTATTTTCGTTTGGAACATGCGAGCAAACCAATCGCCGTGCCCTCCATCTCGCAACCCCGTGGCGTGCGTTATGGAATTCCCATCTCCGTGTATACACATTTTTTATTGCAATTTCGTAAGCCTTCATACATTTCTCTTTATACTAAGGAATCCTCCGTGTATTCTAACAATGAATAGTTATATCATGATAATGGTCATCATCGATATTTTTCATAGAAATTCGATAATGTTAGGGGAGACTGGACGCAATAGAAACACACTACTAATTGAAACAATGACGTTTAAAAATCAATAAATGATAATATATTAAATTTCGATAAATATTCATGTCAATAATAACACAACAATTAGTTGGATATCCGCAAAATCGGCCAAGTAAATTAAATAAATTAAGAAAAAAAAAGGATTTTTCCCAATATAGCATTCATTACTTTTGATTTTTTTCGAAATATTCAAAAATTTGTTGGTACAATCAAAAATATACAAGAAAAATACTAAAAAAATATAAAAAATAGTTTAGTAATACAATAAAAGTAATAATTTATGAAGATTTTCGCTTAAAAATTACAAAACATTTAGGAAATGGATGACTTTCTTTTTTTTTTTGTTTTTCTAATGTATAATTTACGTTTCCTGGAATACATTATGCACGTTTGCAATCGAGTCACAGTCGGGGGAGCCGTCGTCGTAACATAATATTTCTAGCCCGAGAATATCTGGAGAAATTAAGATTACGAGATAAGACGAAACTGTCGTCGTCTCTGAAATGGTTCTGACAGTTTCATTTGGAAAAAGAGAGCGCAGATTCTCGGGCTCATAATAATGATAATCGGGTAATAATCGTTAAGCTAGCAGAGTCGCGACATTAGGACGGATGTGGACAGACATGAGGAATATCGCGCAGAGGTAAACCCGCACGTTGGGACGGTAAAACGGTAGCTGTACACAGGGCAGTGAAGAGTGAGAGTCAGAAAAAAAACAGAGTCAGATGAGCCAGGGCAAAACAGGAGCCACCCGGTCCTCTGCAGCTTTGCTCAGCCGCGAAAATAAAAAGGATCGTGCGATGTAATATGAGAATCTCGGGTAGTAGTAGTGGCTTAGATTTAATCTCGCAGGCGCGTCCGTCCGCACACTCATCAAGACCATCAAATGGGACCAATGAAGCTCGGAATTCTACTCAAAAAATTAGTTTTTACTCCTCGATTTTATCACATTTACTTTAAATCACATTCACCCCAGTGATTTCCACTAATTTTTATGATTAATCATTTTTTTCTAATAACTTTTTTCACAATTTCGTTGTAGTATAAACCAACAAAATTTTTTCGCATTAAAAAACATAGTGTGATACTGTTTGTAGTGTCGAAAAATGGGAGGAAAAAAGTAAAATAAATTTTAAATAAACGAAGAACAAGGGAAATAATTGGTAATTTTTACGACTCATAACTCAAACGTTTAATTGAGCAGAAAAGGTTGGAGCTAATGTATATGTATATAGTTGGGCAGTGGTATAGGTAGAGCAACCTTGGAATTAACGTCCTTGCAGTTCATGAGTAAGTGGAAGAGAGTCTCAAGCGAAGTTCGCAATAGCTCCATAAATTTTGTTCCGTGGAAAAACGCTCGCCGTCCAAATGTCGTGGCTCTTCCGTTCGGAATAATTTGTACAAGTGCGCCCTTCCGGACAATTAGCTTCCAACCGTGTGCAATATACCTGTATACAACGACTGTATATTACTCGACGGTGTGGCATGTTGTGTGACAAAGCTTGGTGGAGAAACCAAGTAGTGTACAATAACGGTCGTTTGCCACCCTCGAAAAATTATCCAGGAATTCAAAAAACTTGCACACTCGTGTTGTCGCTGAACCAGGCTACGATCGATAGGTGTGTATGTACGCCTAAAGAGAGCGGTGCGTGCACTCGCTAACCAGTTGTTACCGGTCGTTGAGATAAGAACTCGCAACTCGAAGAAAGTTCATCGCAGGCTGATCTGCCCAGAAAAAAAAGGGATGAATGCTGGAAATCAGTTGAGATTATCATCGCTCAATAAACAACTGACTTGCCTACGTTGTAATTTCACCTATTACGCCGCGGATAATTGACACGACGAGTATTATTTAAAAATGACAATATAACCATATCATTTGCAAATTACACATTTAATAATATACATATATAAAAACATTTTTTACGACCTTTATAACAGGCTATATATAAAAAAAGTTTTTTAATTTAATTTCAATTAATATTTAGAAATATTAAAAAATATTTTTATCAATATTTCATGCAGTAAAAAAATTTTTATATAATGATTAGCTTGGCTAAACTATCAAATAATAATCAAAACAATTTACTCTGATGGAAAAAAACGAGGAGTTTTGGTTAAAGAATAAACCACAAAAAATATTGTGTAAAACAATTTTCAAAATTGGACAGATAAATATTCCGAAGAAAAATAAACTCTAATTTTTTTCCCTCTAACAAGTGCCCTAAAAAACTAAGCGACAATGAGGTATCAATAAAAGAAAATAAACAGGACATATAAAGGAGTGAAATTTGTGTGGAATTTCCTGTCGCGCAGCCGTGAACGAGCGCGCACTTACCAGCCTCGCTGACAAATGAGAGCTCGTCGTCGAAAGGCGTATGGAAAGCATATGCACGCACGCAACGCCAGAAAATCCCCGGTCAATTAGCATACTCCGTGGCACAATAAATCGAGAGAGTGTCCAAAGCGATGAGGGTGCAAGGTGCGACGACGAGGGATGACACGAAAACAAAAGACCGATGACTATCTCTGGGATACGCGTCACGGAGTCCGGCTGTGTTGGTCCTGGTGTATTCTCAACAAAGTATATATGGGGAGCGATAAAGCGCAGCCGTGTTGTCCAACTGGTCAGCACAGCGGATACTATCTGATCGCACAAGAGGATACACAATTGCCCGTGAGAAGTGCGAGAGGGTGCGTGCCGCGCTCATTTACACCAATTATATTGACTCATTAGGGGCACTTGCAAACTTGTCACTTCCTGTTTTCACGCGCCACGTCAGATCGCTACAGCAACACATGGAATGCACAATCGCGAGGAATTCACAACCCTCTGCGGTCTCTTATCCGCAACGGATTCGCAAATTACGACGCAGCAACAGCGCCTCTGAGTTAAACTCGAATCTTCTTTGCTTTTGCCGGGTCCCATCGGCGAATCGTTCTGCCGCGGGTGGGTGTTATCGCAGAGAGATTCGATCGAGGTTTATGGGCTATTGTTTTATCCGTTAGTTTGTATTGTACAGAGCCAATAAGACCCTCTGATAGTCGTTTTTTCCGCTGGAATTTTATCGCTGCTAGATGTCTTTAAGATTTCAAATTATTGTTTTTTATATTTAATGCAATCCTACGCCTTCTATACATATCTTCTAATATAAACATCGAAGTTTTATAATTTTTTTTTTTTTTTCAAGAAAAATATTCCTTTATAAGGAAATTTGAAGTTTAAAAAAATTTATTTTTTAAATCAAATGGATATATAGATATAATTTTAAGAAAAAGAAAACCTCGGTTTGCGCATAATTGTCATTTGTTTTTAAAGTGTCAATGATAAAAATTAAATTTTTTCGGCCCTAATTAACATTTTGAAACAAATAATACACCAAAATGCTCGGAAAGACATTCCCTATAAATATCCGACCATAATATCTACCCTAAAATAATTAATTATAGCTCTTTCAGCCTTTAATGTAAATTAAAAAATTAAGAAATTAAAAAATAATTTAGAAATCGGTTTTTTTTTATGTGAATATGCCTACAGCTCATTCAACAAGTAATATCGATTTATTAAAAGTTAATAAATCAATCTTAAAAATTAAAAAAATGAGTAAAAAAATCAAATATTTCGTACTAATATTGATTGTTAATAAATCGATTTACCATAATCTAACTATAAACGTATATTTTTGAACATGTAAAAAATAAATTCGTCATCTACCAAATATATCTGTGCATGATATATAAAAAAAATCGTTATCTCAGTGTACTAAAAGTAATTTAACTATTTCAAAAAATTAATTTCTCGTTAATTATAACAATTTTTACTTTTTGAAATAATTACATATCATTTGCAAGAGTAATAAAGTATCGTAACGTGAATAGTAATGAATTTCTACAGTCATTACAAAATTTTCCGTAGCAATTAATTTTTTTTATATTTCTTGCAAGTACACTAAGAGTGTATATGTTTCATGTAATTATATTTATCATGTTGTATTAAATTATAACTGTTACGTATCTCAAGACCGAGACTACCACATTGTATATATACCTACTATAAAAAATGTCATGTTACATTAGTGATAATTTCTACTTTATATACACATAAAAAATATACATAAAAAAACCTGAACATTTATTTATTTATACTTTCGCATTATTTTATCATATAACCTCAACAAATCTCATGAATTCATTTGTTCTAATATCAAATTTCAACCTGAAAAAAAAAAATTTAACGAAGAAAATTTAAGTTAATTTTTTTTTTTTTTTTGCAAGAGATATATTTTTTTGATGAAAACCTGTTCCATAAAAAAAATTTACTGTAAAAATTTTTTAAATTACAACGCGTTTGTGAGATATATCTAAGAAAAAATGACACGAGTATAGATGTGTTTTTTCTCTTTTATCAACAGCAATTATAATTTAAATGCAATTGAAAAAAATCAAAGATCAACATTTATTGCAAGCATCTAACGACTGCACAGCAACTGCCACTCGTAATAAATTCCCAGTCAACGGCTACAAACTCCCATTGCGACTAGATATCTCGTCTTACATTGCGTAAGACATGCGTGTCGGCGGTTAACCTCCAATCTGCCGTATATCTCGACTATTCAAATGAATTTAAACCGCATTGAGTGACAACGAGCGGTCACAGAGCCTTGACATTCAGCCAATATAATTTCTCACTCCACATTCTCTCAACAGAAAATATTTTTTTCCAATAAAACGTATTGCGAATGCTTTTAAAAATCAATATCAAATTTAACCAGCCTCATCACTCACCTGAAACACAACCAACTTTACCGGCATTTCCCTCATGCAAAAAATAGAATATCTCAGTGTCGTACTAACGAGGTGACCTTTTTTTCCACCGCAAATCCACGAGACCTTTTTTCCTCATTCACACACGATGCGACTGCACTTGTGCAAACACACAAGGAGAGGGGCCTCTTATCGAAATCCCTGTCGTGGAAAACGACCTGCAGAAAGTGCGCTTGTGTGCAAAGTGTGGTGCGCAAGGAAAAGAATTTTGCCTCGCTAACGGAAAGAAGAAAAAAAACAACATTGTGAACGAAACTCTCTCTCTTTTTTCGCGCTCCGTTGGCTATAATCAGGTTACTTTAAGAAATTTTCTCCCTGGCGCCAAATTATCTCACGTAGAGTAAAAATATCCATCAAACGCGCTTACATTGCAGTACAGGCGCGCGTTTCGTCCATGTGGGCGTAAGAAAAAAAAAAACAACTCTGCAAACATGCGGCCATAATTCGTATACAGGGGGGAAATAAAAGACACGAACAATTGCAGACGGAGAAAAGTCGAGGAAAAAAAAAGTGTTTATTCGCCGAGTAAGTCTATAAACATTATAGACCTGCACGGTGTGTTTTTCAAATTCAACGACGTTTGAATGGGGCTACTGCGCGCGGGGTCTTCCTTCTAGAAGAGAAGCTCGTGTGGAAAGCCACTGTGAGTAGACCGCTACAAAATAACAACCGCCTCGGAACGTGCTCTCCCTTGCTCATTCGTTTACGTGGATAGCCTCTCGCTACAGGCTTGTCCATAATTTTATCTTAATTTCATCGGGGGCAACAGCATTTCAAGTTCATGAAATAAACTGCGAGATGACGAATGGTTCCGGTCTTATGAGGAACGTGATATTTTTTACTCACTCGGCCCCCACTGTTTTATTTTTATTTTCTCGCTGGAGGTCTCTTTTCACCCCCCCACCCCTCCATCGCTTCTCTGTCCACCATCGCCGCGCGCGGCTTTTTTTAGATCGCACATCTCTGATTAGACATCCTAACGACTGCGCGCCATGAATGAAACGGATGAAAATTCTTAATTCAAATATATATTTGAATTCGTATCACAAACAATCTGATTACTAAGCTACTTTGCAATACAAAATAAAGCCAGAAAAATTATATTGTTAAATAATACCGCTTATAAATGAATTTTATTTTGATTTATTGCACAAAGTTCTTGCATTTTTAATTAAAAAAGCGATATATTTTTGTTTTTAGGGTCTTGTATCAAAAAATAATAGTTTATTATGTTTAAAAATCCCCATACAAAGATTTTTAAAAGTTGTTAATGAATTTTGAAATTTGCAAAACATTTTTTTTTTTCAATATATATTTTCGCTATAATAAATTTTTTATACCTAAATAAGTTCTAGTGGGTGTTGGATATCTTAAAACGTGATAAACTATCATTTATATTGATACGAGACTCGAAAACATAAAAATAGTCGATTTTTAAAAGATTTCTTTTTAAATGAAAGTATTGATATTATCAACAAAAATATTTATAAATATAATAATTATATTTTCAAGCTTCAATGAGATCCTAAAAAATTTATAATCATGAAAAAAAAATTTTCATAACACCTATAAATTAACTACTACAAATTATGATTAAACACAAAATCACCTGATGAATAATTACGAAAATGTGTACAAAAGCCAACTATATTTTTTTTATCAGATAAAAAATTTTCATATCAACAAAAAAACCATTCTAAATTCAGTGTGTCCACACGATTTATTCTTCAAAACGAAATAATTACTCAGAAAACCACACGAAAAAAAAAAAATAAATAAAAAAAGATGGACCCGCGAATTAATCGAGAGTGCGCACAATGGTTGACGGCGTTGGAAACTTCAGCATGACAAGACGTGGAAGCCATAGCAAGACCACTAAGAAATAACGATCACCTCGCGATAAAAATTCGTCTAAGAGCACTGAAGGAAGTGAAGTGGAACGGGCCAGGAAGTATAGACCCATGTAAATACCCTCATCGAGACTGGCGATACTGTCAACATCGATTCATCGATCTACCTGAACCCATCAATTCGTGTCGTCGGTCGCACTCGCGCTATCGCGATCGACGTTTCAACCTGGAAGTAGATGTACCCGACTGATATCGAGTGGCTGGCGTTCATGCGCAACCCTCAGGCATTTTCCTGGTTTTTAATTGAGGTGTCCATAAGCGCAGACGCGCATTTCCCTCAGTCATTCACTGCAGCACTCTCGTAAATCCCAGCTAGATCCAACTAAACAACACTACCATTGGCCAAACGCGATAATGTGTGCGACGACAAGCGCTTAAGTGCATCCGGGAGATGAGGGACGAGGAGAAACAACGCTGCTCATCGGCAGATATGTATATGCTCGACCAATCGGGTGTCTCGTTACACACGTGTCCCGGGTGTTCTGTTCCCTCCACGTGCAACAATCTCCAACACGTATCAGGGTATGCATAATAAATGAGAGCGTGGAAGCAGCGCATATACCTGCAAGTAGTAGAGCATCATCGACGAGAGACGCCTTTGAAACGGGTTGCAGTTAAGCACCATGTTTCCCTCTATCATCCAAGTCATCTTTAATTTCACCTCCCTGTCAAATACTCACTCTTAAAACACACACCATTCATAATGATGCGCAGTGTCGAAAAAAAAAAAAAAAAACAATTTTTCTTCAACTAATATCAATATTAAAAACGTTCTCTGTGGCATTTTTATCAAGAAGAAATTAATTACTACCTGTATTACTAAAAAAAAAAAAAAATTCAAGTGTTGAAAAAAAATTCTGTATACCTGATGATTTGTTATTCAATTTCTCCTCGACAATTAGAATAATTTTTATGTGAGTTATATGATTAAATGGAATTTCTGTATCATGTAATTTCTAGTTTTTATCATTTATCTAATTACTGCATTGAATATCTTGTAAATTAGAGCGAAAAAAAAAATGAAATCTAGTAAAATGCGTATATAACATAGTATAGAGTAATTACTATGTTGTTTACATAATAGCGATATTACATGAACCATGATAACTTGAAAGATTTAACAAATGTTTTTAATGCCGTATATACTTTGTAGCTGAAAAAAATTTATAATAATCTTGTTTAAAAAATGGGAAAAAAAATTTTCTATAGAATTAAAGTTTAATGTTACATTTAGAAACTGCAACTTGTCAAAGGGACAAAAAAAAATATATGACGATAAAAAAATACTTAGATAGGAAAGGAGATAAAGCCTGTATAGATCAGACAGGAGAAAAAACTTTTTCCTCTAAATTCTACCTATATTCAACAAATATCACGATTATATTTACCATATACCATAATTCCGTATTAATTAATTAACAGAACGTATAAATAAAAAATTTCAACAAAACTTTCAATTATATTAATTTACTCTAAAAATAAATTTGTTAAAAATTGAATTTTCAATCGTTAATTACTCACTGAAATGATCAATGATGGATTTAAAATTTTTTTTCTATATGATACCTGTCTAATTAAACTTTTTATTTTACAAAAATAAAAATTTGTATACTATCACGCATGAAAGTCCTGAGGTAATAATTTTTTGATAAACAAAATTTTAGCCAGAAAAAAATTATTTTGCAGTAAAAAATAATTTGAAAACCTGTGTGAATAAAATCTCTATTACCTCGTGGCTATTGTGACTGTATTTTTTCCCGTAGTCAAGCCACCCGACGAGATGTAATCATTACAAAAGGATTGTTCGAGACTGCGAGTCCAGCAAGCAAGTTGGACTAATTTACAAAGTGTATTAATGCCGAGACACAGCAACTCTAGTCTATACGAACAAGCCAGCTGCGTGGCGTGAATTTAAATGGGCCACTTTAAATGGCGCCGGTTGTCTAGTGCAAGGATCTCCCGCACGTAGAGACCCTGGGCCACTCAGTCGTTCCACACACAGAGTCGTGTCGCAGCTTTGGGCTGATGGCATTAAGCGCGTCCACAAAATGATCGTTGGGTCATTCACTTGCGTCGGATTAACTTGGAAATTGAAGAAACTATGGCAATATAAACGTGTATATATTTTTAAGGACAATCTGACGACGAGTATCCTCGAAATAAGTCTGGCAAAGGTGCGATGCTACGATCGGGGGAATTCGTTGACCGAGAGCTCAGGATTTCAGTGGATAATAAATCGTGCGAACCGTCGGAGATCGCAATTATGAGGCCCGATGTCGAGACAAAAACGAGCGAGAAAGCACGCGAGGGAGACAGGAGTCCTTATTCCTTGGCTTTTGTTGGTCCATTCCTTGCCGCACGGTGCGATCGGCATTTTATATAATATCCCACTAAGAGCTAAGAGTGTATAGCATGCTGCTTAGCACACAAAGAAAGCCCAAAAAGTCCTTTTTTACCTCGCTTCTTCTTGGACAAAATTCTCCAACGATACGCCTCCCTCCCGCTATATAGCCTTGTGCGGCTCGCCGAGCGACTCGCCCTCCCGCATGCTAATGCACGCATGAAGCGCAACTGTTCTAGCACAACTGTCCTTTTCCTTCGTTTATTTGCTCAAATTTGATTCACCAACGAGATTCAATCTGACGTCCGATCGCTTCTTGTCTCTCGGCCCGCGCCTATCTTGCCCATCAGTGCTCTACACACTCTTTCGTATATAACCACACTCATGTTCGTCACTTTTTCTCGCGACCTAGCTCTTTTAGTGAGGACCTATATTCGTGTTATTTTTGCAGGCAGAAACATTTACTCATTACGCATAAATTTTTGACAATCAACATTTTTATCTGTTTTTAACGATTATTATTTTATTAAATAATCACATGTCGTTTTTATTTGGGGATGAAAAATACGCTTAAATTTCTAAAATACAAATTTTTCTAATCGATAAAAATTTCACTATGCAAAGCAACAAATTCACATATAAATATAATAAAAAAATGTTTAATATTTCAAATTTATGGATTTCAAACGACTAAATGTATATTTTTTCTAATCCTCTTGACAACAAAAATAGAAATAACCATCTACGTATATACGATATTGAACTTTATTATCCAAAAATTTACGATTCTGTCACTCCCTGTGGGTTTTTAAACATGAAAATACGACGACCCTAGCGCAATACTACTCTGTATGACACACGATGTCAAGAAAAATTGCACGTCGATTCTAATGTATAAGTGAGTGACGATGTGATTCGACTGAACTTCATATACATACATCTATTTCAAAGATGTGCTGAGATACGTAAGTTTTCAGCGACAGAGTGACAATATTCCCGAGGATGAAAAAGATGACGCGCGGGCGGGGGACATGCAGTAGAGAATTTTACATCGAACGCGATGGTTCTCTATACCCCATTGTCCGTGGCGTTTAAATTTAAATCGCCGGAATCTGATTGTTTATTGTTTAAATTTGTAGACTGGCTCTTAATTTGAATTTAAGATTATTCGCTGGCGCGTTGCGAGACCATTTGACTTGGTGATGGTCGCCAGCATACTTTCTTATGGTCCTCGTACATATATAAAGTTAAGACACACATAAATCCGTGTGTATGTGAGTATATAAAGCAGAGAATACACATGGACCATGTCTCCGCGTGCACACACGAATAAAATTGCATGCGTGCGAGCGTTTACACCGCGGATTTTCGTGTGAAATATCTTTCTCCAAGGTGAATGGCATCTCTCTGTATATACGTTGGTAAGTACATGCCTACAAGACGCGCGCACTTTTCAGCGTGAGGAATATACGAGCCATTTGAGAGTGAGCATAAAGACGAGGTGTGTATATGCTTGTACGCCCTTGTATTTACGCAAGCACGGGCTATTGTGCACTGGTCTATGTAATCTGCCACCGTAAAACGTATAAACGAGACGGAAAAGACTCTCGTTCAACTGTATATTTCAACATGTCTGTATAATCATGCACGTACCTCATAGATGTTCTTCACGCATTGTTTTACCAAGATTTACATCGACAACTATTTTTATAGCATACTAAACTATGCCTTTTAGCTTTGCTCGTTTTTGCAAAAAAAAAAACAAATTTTTTTATAAATATATTTAGCACAGTATTTTATGCAATTAACTCTTCATTCTTAATCGGAGAAAGTCAATTACTTCACGAAAAGCCGATGAAAAATAGGGAAAAAATTTTGTTGGAATTTTAAAAATTGTTTAAATTACAAAAAACTAAGTTTTTATTAGTATGGAAATAGAGTGCTGTCAATATGTTGACACACTCGAGAATATTTTTCATAGAAAATTTTCCTCGTGCATAAAATATTTTTCAACTAGCATAATCAAGTGTTTGTATATATACGAGGAATGAAGGTATACCTTCACGGAGGTCCCTGGGATCCGCATAGAAAATTTGTTTTCGCGTATACTAATGGGTTACTCGGTAGCATCTGAGGCATTTGTTATTCTGACTGTACTTATCTACATGGCATACCAAATAGGGGCGATCGTGGCCCTCTGTCCACCTCGTTGGGATCTCGTCGTCGCTGAGTGACGTTAGTCAATCGAACAAAAAAAAAATACTCACGAACGCACACTCCGTTGAATTCCTACACTGACTGACCACTTTTATTGTTCCTCTTTGGCTTTAAATCGAGCTCGACCGCACGGCTGCTTCATCTTGCTCAATTCCCGTGTCGTTTCATCACCTCAACCTGCGATAGAAAAAAACTTCTGCCTAAAAGACCGTTTTCTTCACTATTCAGCATGCTTTAAAACCAAAAAAATCAACTAACCTAAAAATTACTCTCACAGATACGATTAAAATTCAATGTTTACTTACTTCTGTCATGAAGTAAAAATACTCGCCGACTAAAAAAATACTAGAATTATCAAACCTGCGATTGAAAAAAATTCAATCATTAGATGACTTTTTTCCCCTCAATTATATTCTTCCAACGTTCAACCGAGGATTCAAACATTGATAATAATATTCTGACAATAGGATACACACTGGAGAATTCAAGTGGAAAATGCGCAAGAATTTATTGAATTTATTCTCGAAGCCGTTCGAAGCAGGCTTTCCCTCGACGCTCGTGTGCACTTGACAAGTTTTCCCGTGCAACTGACCATCTACAATGTCCCAACACTGTTTATCAATACGCTCAATAATACAACAACCCTAAAACATCACAGAAAAATTAATTTCTAAAAAAATTCTCAATCTATATCTCACTAAAATAAAATTTATCCAACGTTGATCTATAATGATAACAAATCTACAAAAAAACCTTAGCCACTAAAAATCATCTCAAGAGATTCCATATAAAAGCGTAAAAAAAAAATTCGTTCTCTCGATTTTTATTCAATAGAAAAATCCTCGTGCTAATAGAACTAATCAAAATGCCGCGAGGATTCTACTCAGATTTCCAATAAAACAGTCGCCAAAAAAAAAAAAAAAAAATAAGAAGAAGAAAAGAAAAAACAATCAATTTTTCCCTTTTACCCCATTCTCCACTATAAACCGAACGCAAAAAACGAGAATAAAAAACAAGCACCGATAATAAGAAAGGTCTTGAAGCTTCAACTAATTCAATTAAAAATTAAAGTTCGATCGTTTGGAGGAAGAGATTCTTACAGATGCCGTCTCATAATGGAACAATGGCGGAGACAGGAACGAGGACAAAATTAAGAGGAAGAATAAAAACGAAAAAAAAAAGATATAAAATAGAGAAGGAAAAGGGGAAGTGGACAGTGTCGGCGGGTAGCAGGTGACGCATCAGAGTCTGAGGGTAATTCCTTTCTTCGTCCTGCAGTCTAATACTCCTCGAGGCTCCTAGTTGGAATAAATTTAAATTTGGGCGACTGCATCTGCTACACTAGCCCATCGACCATGGGGATTAATTAGGGCGGAGTGATCGCTTATTTGTAATGTCCCCGGACAGGTCGATGCGCATATTCAGGTATAATATAATATCGAGCGGCTGGCCAAAGGAAATTAAGCGAATTTGTATTCGGAATTATTCATAATTGAGGGCGCCACTTTGCGGCGCCGAAAGCGGGGGTGTTTCGGGGCATCAAACGCTTGCTCTTTTGTCGGTTAATTCGATTGTCGAGAAATTTGAATGGAAAATCGAGGCGAATATATGAGCGATGTTCGATTTGGCGGTATAATAAAGCCACCACCCAAAAGAGAGAGATAGAGATTAATTTGTAATTAAATTGGTAAAAAAATTTTCTAGAGAGACACATGCAAGAGGTATTGGTTTAATTTTTTTCAAATTTACGTCGAAAGTATTAGACAGGACGGCAGTAGTAGACGTGTAATGGGGTAGGTATTCACTAGCCCGTATAAATATGCAGAAGAGTAGCGCCGGTGGAACGAGACGTGAAATGCGAGGCAATAAAAAACGTCAAGAGTGTTTCTCGGTGGGGTGTGTCACCCGGGGAATAGCCGGCTAGAAAGCTCGCCACGAGACGACAACTACGCGAAGTACGCGAGCTCGTGTGCGCGCCCGTCTTCTCTCACTCTTTTAAAAATGTACCTTGTAACTTTATAACTTTTTAGGAGGATTACGTTGTTGGAGGGCCACCCGGGTCGACGCAGCAGCTCTTCCCTCCGGGTTTGAGTCTTAATAAATTAAACAAAATTACCTCCTCGCTTCGCGCTCTAATAAATTAAGGCAGAGGGTATAAAAAAAGCACGGGGAATATAGTATATCACATCTACACCGCACTGCACGGGCGGCTTATCGCGTGTGCGCGAATTTCAGGACAGACCGTTAAAATCCCAAGGTTATCCCTTATATTGTGTGATGGTGGATTAAATCGTCCTGCAAGCATCACAGCCACTCACTCTTATTTTTTTCCAAGCTAAGTGAGCCGACAAGGGAGTGATTTTGCTTCCATGAGTACCCACATCCATTTCATTTCATTCCCTTTTGAAATATTCATAAAAATTTATTTGTTTCTGAAATACACTGGCTGTGTGCCGATGGATATTTCATTTTATTCACTTTTCAGTTTGTGTCTACCGAGAGTTCAGTGTGGATTATTTATTTGTTAAGTGCAGTGTCGACTGGAGTATCCAGACTGTATATTTACCACGATATATCACCTGGATAAATCCCATACTTGCAGTTAATGCAAAAAATTCAATACAGGAAATATTTCATTTTTTCCTAAATTTTCTCCTCCAATAACCTGGATATAATTTTTTTATACCATTTCTTTAAATAATAATTTTAAAAAAATGTTTTTTAAACCACAATACCTCTTATGTAACGCAAATTTTTTATTTTTTTATTTATTTTATTTAATAATAAAATAGTATAAAAAGTTGAAAACAAAAAAGATTTATGTAAAATAGTTGGTCTAACCAGAAAAACAATGCCACCAACAGAGATGAATCGCTGATGACAGTATCCTAGAAAAAATATTAATCTTGTCTAGTGTGTCTTTCGAACTGTGACTCGCACTATCAAGGGCAAAAGAACGTTGGCTGAGATGTAAAAAAATCCAAGTGAGTACGAGGGCGTGCGGAATTGGACGAAGCTCGCTTTTTGCGTGGCCGAGAGCCACGGGGTGTTGGGAAAATGAAATATGAAGGCCAGCCAGAGAAGCATAGTAGAGAGAGGCTCGCTCGTGTTGTTTCAACGAGGGCGAACGTCAACACGGTCGTTTGTCAGCTTTTCGTATTTCCCGGACCAATCGCTTCGCTTTCTCCTCATTTCCACCCCGCGTCCACACACACTTCCTACATATTATTCTCCTCTCGGTCTCTCTCGCCCTCTATTATACCGTGGAAATAAATTGTTCCAGCTATTACCGGAAAAAATAATAATAAATTGTTATTAGGCTTGGGGAGGTAGGTTGTGTGTAGCATGGCAATAAATATACCGTGTATTATACGTTAACACGCGGCAAAAAAACATTCCCCACAAAAAATCATATAATTTTAATATACCCAAAAAAGCACATGATGATGGCATGAGAGTGTATAGGGCGCTGCAGAATCTCGGATCGCTACTTGAGCGCGAAAATGAAATGAAAATTACATCGACTATCAGACGAGCGGGTATTTTTCCACTCATTCACCCCCAACCCTTTGATTATATCCTTTGGCCTCGGCAGGGCGAAATAGTTGTTGAATTAAGAGGGCAGAGAGACGGGCGTTTGTTCCGCCGCGCTGAGATTGGATTTAATTAAGGATAAAATTAAAGCCGAGCAGAGTAATTGCGTGATTAGCCGGGCAAGCGGCAATCCAATCAGCGTATTCTCAGAGTGGCCAATCAAACCCTCTTGAAGGCGCTACCCGGCCAATTTGCATGGGATTTACATCGCTAATCGACTGTACGACGAACGCGTCGAGGGGGCGCGACACGATGTCATGAAAATAAATTGAAATAAATAAAATAAATCCAATTAAATTATTTCCATCAATATATAACTTTGGGACCATATCCAAAACAACTATTGCCGGTAAATTAAACGTTTCAATATGTATGTATATAGTATTTTCCTCCAGTGAGGAAATGAAAATCGATATCTCAGATTGACCGCGTTGCGCGCGCTCTATGGACAGTCTCATTTGTCGGGGGGGCGTCGTAATTAATCGCAAACCGAGTCCCGCCTTTGATAGCGACTGTCGGGGGTAGGCGTGGCCAGGGGATGCCTAGAAACAAGCGGAGAGTGTGTGCAAAGTCGCTACCCCCTGCTGACTAGTTCGTTGTGCCCGGACGAGCCCACGTGACCGGGCTAGCCAATCAACGCCTCTTAATGAAGGATCCAACGTTCACCCTTCTAATTACCGTCTGACGATTCGACGACTGTACTACTTGCCGGGGTGCGGCCTGAGTCCTGGCAGCCCGCGTTGAAATTCTTAAGGATCTTTTTCCATCGATTTTTGTATTTTAAAAGACACTGAATGTTATTGAATCACAAAATCCTTCAAAATTTATTACAATCAAACAGTGATCGGCAAAAATATTATTTTTATTTTTCATTTACATTTTTATATTTATTTAAAATGCCATCAAAATTGAAAAAAAATAAATAAATAAATAAAATTTTCATATAAATGTGAAATTAAAATTTGGATATTTTTAATTTTCCAAAAAATAAAAAGTATTAATTCTTTTAATTGAAAATAATGTCTGAATTCATTCTGAAAAAAAAAAAATCATTTTTTGCCAGTCACTGTATTTAAGCTAATTATACCTAATTTTTTCCCAATAAAAACCTAATTTTTTATAATAAAAATTTTTGTGCTCTATGATGATTTTTCACATGAATAATTATTGAAATTTACTTTATTCAGTAAATTGAAATCATATTATTATGGAGCGTACAAACAGGATGTCAAAGGATGCGGGAAAAAAGCGATCTTTTATAGGCGTGGATTTTTTGTTGTCATAGAGTTTTGTGTGTAGAAATAAAAGTTACACTACAAAGGTAAATTTGCGACGACGAGTGGTGAGATCAAACGAAATTTAACGGCGCGGTTTGAGGTAAATGCTAAATGGAGAAATATTTATATACATATATATAGGGTACAATATATTATGATGCAGTCGCGTTCAAAGACATCAGAGGAGATTCTTTAATCGCCGTAGCATGCATGCAAACGTTCGAAACTGCACGATTGCTTCCGCGCCGATAAATCCGCAGAGAAGTGAAAATCGTCAGCGAGCAAAAGTCTGTCTCGTGTCTTTCGCGAAGAGCACTGTAATCATACGTAATGAGGGAGTTTATGCACCTGAGGTCTCTTAAAAACAAGCTTTTTTTTTTTATCAATTCCACTATAAATTGGAGGCATGAATATACAACTCAGTATTTTTATCGTTTTTTCATTCTTCGATGACTATTTGAATTATATATAGGCGGTAGAAAAATTACAATGCCACCTTAAGATAATAACGATTTTTTCAAAAACTAAAAGTGTAAAAATGGACTCGGTAAAAAAAATAAAAATAAAAAAAAAATAGTTAAACAGTACAAAAACATATACATGATTATAGATAATAGTTGAAATAAATTTTTTCATTGTATACAGTTAGAAAATAATTCAATACTAATTAACACAATTGCAGAAAAAAATTTTTACTCGATTTTTTACGTATACCCGATATTGCCTTATATTCCACTGCTATCTGAAAAAATTCATCCCTATTCACTCCAAGACCTGTTTCAATAAGCACTCATAGAGCAATAAAAAATTCAGAATGTCAAAAAAAAAAAAAAGTTTTCTATTTAAAAAAATATCAAAAGTACGAAAAAATTTAAATTGTTCCATAAAAAAAAAATTAATATGTAAAAACGGAAAGAAAACCGTAAGCCAAAAAATTCTCAAAAACACCCTCCAACCGGATACTATACGCGTATACACGTCTTTCACACGAACATGCACGAATAGTATATGCATCGAGTGTCCTCCTATTGCCTTAAAATTCCGATGGATCGCAACTTGTGCTCGCACAACTTTGCCCATCCGTATATGTGTGTGGGTGGCACAGAGCGAAGGAGGCCGAGAGAGAGAGAGAGCACTCGAGAGTATCCGAGTTGATGCATACGTGGAGTCGTATACGAGGGCGTTGGAAATAGGAAGAGAGTGAGAGGAAAAAGGTGAATGGTGCTTGCACGCGAAATAAGAGAGGAGAAAAGAGACAGAGCTATTTGGCCGCGGGGGGAGAGAACGTGAAGAAGCGGGCGCATACAGTGTGAGACGCTGGCGGCGGTGGTAATGGTGATGGTGATGGCGACGGCGGTGGCAGGCAGAGGGTGCTGCTACCCGGGCGCGCATTCGTATATAGGGATTCCAGTTTAAAAATACAAATGGAGTATCGAGCTTTGGCTGAGGGTGGCAGAAGGGGGTACAGCGCGGCACGGGGGATATTTCAAAAATCGAATATTGATCAGAGAGCTGCCAATCCAACCCTCTGTAATCCTTACGTGTGTGTTCCATGTGTGTGTGTGTGTTCCTCGCGCGCGATTTTTTCTCTCGCACGCGCATTCTTTGTCTCAGCCACCTGAAAATACCTCACATGCACAAGACAAAGACAAAGTGAAGGCTGCATCACGTTCGTGAATCTCTCCTCTTATATATATATTTTTTTCCTCCCTATAGCTTTCCTCCTTAGAGCGCCCGACGAGATCGCTATATACATGAGCGAGAAGAAAAGCGAGCGCAAGGGGTTTTAGTTGTGGAAAGAAAAGAGTAGGGGGTTGTACACACACCACCCCCCCCCTTTTGCCAAGTGTCCATGGCCGTAAGGGTGGCGTACGTAAGTAGATAGACACACGCGCACGTGAGGAAGGGGTGAGAGTGGCACGGCGAGGGTGACCAGAGACGCGGGGCCGGGTATATAAGAAAAAGAAAGAAAAATAAGAAAGAAGGGGTGGCTCTCAGATTACTCACCCTTATATATGGGCGCCGGAGGCCGGTAGGGGTGAAATCTTTTAATGGCAGCCATCCAGGCACCCGACCCACCCTCTTTCTTGCTCTCTTCGCTCTCTCCCCCGAGCATTTCTATCCGACGAGCGCGAGCTTGCCTCCCCCCCCTCCCCCCAACCCCCAGCAGTTGCCCAAGAGTACCTCGGACCTTCTTCCTCTTCTCGACTCGTCGTCGCAAGAGGAGGTATTAGCTTATTCTCATGTCCACTGACGAATGCTACTACCACTATGCGGATCCTCAGCTATATGGATGCAACCCTTATTCGTGTTATCGTATTTTAAATTACCCGGAGAGAGAGAGCTAGATGGTAGATGATTATTTGCGTGGAGAATTTAGTGCATGTACACATGCTTGCATATCACAGGGTCAAATGAAAAATGTGAAATTGATTCAAAAGTGAGAATGATGAGGTGAAATTGGTCAGTCATATTTTGTGATTTTTTTTTTTTTTTTCAATCTAATCTTTTTTCGGAATGAAAATTTAACGATAATTTCGTATAATATGAAATTTTTTTCTTATTAATGTATTAGAATATTTTATTTTTGAGTCGAAACAAAAAAACTTTTATAGAAATAAATGAAGAAAAAATTTTTTCTTACATAATAGTTTAATTATTAAAATTGTAAATTGAGATTTTATGACAAATGTACACATATGGGCATAAAAAGTCTATATATTTAAATATTATTAAAACGAGGTCTTATTCCTTTGAAAAAAGCGAACAATTCAAAAAGTTTTGGGGGAAAATAGAAATAATTTCAACTTTTTATACAGTTAAATCACTTGAGCGTGCGGGACGGAGCGAACAAGATGCATGACCTACTATCAGAAGCCTTTGGAGAGGCATCCTCGCATGGTATCGAAAACTGTCCATCTTGTCGAGTCTTACATCGAAAGAATTCCCTTCGTCACTCGCAAATATCTTTTTCTTCTTTTTGCCTTCATATCGCTGCTGTCCCGCCACACCCACTCTGGACGCGGTTGCCATTCGCCCAGGGTGGCACAGAGAGACAAAAACAACGTCTAACGTATACACGTGTGAGTAAAACAGTAACAAAACATCCCTCCCATAAGCACGAAGAAGCTCCTACCCTCTC
This sequence comes from Macrocentrus cingulum, assembly GCA_002156465.1. Classification (NCBI taxonomy): domain Eukaryota; kingdom Metazoa; phylum Arthropoda; class Insecta; order Hymenoptera; family Braconidae; genus Macrocentrus; species Macrocentrus cingulum. Next base: position 62,330 of record MVJL01008027.1, read on the forward strand.
TCGACCGCCCTCTTACCTCCTGACCAACCGGCCCCGCGCGCGTCCCTAACAAACGAGCCCCAACACCCCTCCTAATGGGCACACTGCTGGTGTACATGACGTCACACATGAGGACGCCACACGTACGACAGACATACACCCACACATGCCGACAGAAGATAGAACTGGAGAAAGCTCGTCGAGGAGGGAGGTAAATCCATATTTTACACTACCACCAGCCCTCCCTTATACGAGTCTCAGCGTCCGCCGCTCGTTTCTCTCTCTCCCTCTCTCTCTTTCTCTCTACTTGTATCGCTCGTCTGCCGCCCCCAAGCCTCCCCCCAACTACTTATATTCCACGTAAGATCGCACGTCTCGGAAAAGGGAAGCTTGGACGAGGATTGGACGAGGGCATTGGTCGATATCTCACATATTGATTAATTTTTGAGATTCAAAGTATATTTATATACAAAACCATCATGGAATAGAGGATGAGAAAATGCTATGCCATCCCAGAAAATTTTTTTATTACAATTTATTAGATTTAGTTAAAAAAAAAAAAAAAATTCAAAAATATATTAATGAAATTGTCGATAAAAAATTTAAATTTCATTTGATTAATGTAATTAATTAAATAATGAATTATTTATTTTAGCAAAAGTATAAAATTTTAAATGATCATTAATATAAATAAAGAAAAAAAGTGTGTAATAAAACAAATGAAAAAATTTTTCCTTCTCTTTGATTTTCAAGATCATTTTTCTTTATATATTTCTCAACCCTCCATCAAGACAAAGTTTAATAATGATACTCAACTTATAACAGATGATTGATATCTGGAGTGGCCAGGAATTTAATCCGCACGGTCAACACTCAAGGAGTGTTAGTCCGCTTCGTTTTATAATCCAAAGCTAAAACAGGGCGGACACTGACCGATCGTCAGTCCGAGCAAGCTGGGCATCTGATTAAGTGGCGGAAGTAGGCTTTTGTCCACCAATTGCAGTGACAACATCTAAACAACGAGCGACAACACGCGAAAAACTTGAGCAAGGGGTTGAATAAGAAAAAAAAAAAATAATACAAGGGCTTTTGATTTGTACAGCATAAAAGATCAAACGTTTTTATTCTACGCAAAATCGATACAACATGAGTTTCGATATAAATTCGGGGTTGGTGTCGCGGGGTGAAAAAAAAATAGGGACATAAAAAAGGGGGTTTTTTTTCAACGTGGGGTTGAAACTGATCGCTATACCTCTATCGATCATTTGAACGTGTGTGTCATCAGGCCAAGTAGACGATTAAAACTTTCCCAGAAGGGGTTGGGAGATATGATTGGGGACGGTCCGAGGCATTAAAAAATAAATGACCAAGGGTGAAGACATTAGAAGCGATAGCCCCGTGTGAGTCGGTGAAAAATTGACGTCGTCTTATTATTATGCAGCCCCGTCGCGGGCGTTATAAGGCTGGGGTTGGCTGATGAGTCGACTCCCAGGTCCTCCTTTGGGAAATACTCATCTTCGACCCCGCTATACACTCCACCCCTGTGGCCTATACGAGCCCTATATGGCCACGCTGTCCTCCCACCCCTCTTCCACGCACATTTCCTCTCTGTTCTTATATGTGCCTATACGAATTAACCCTCCAAGTAGACTCAAATCGACTTCGTTCCGTACAATTTCGCCGATCAATTGTGTACCGCCATTAAATTCCATGGCAATCCAACCAAATTTATTTCCCACTGGCTCTGTACAATTTTTTTTTCACCATAAATTTCATGCCCCTGATCTTGATACATTGTTATGAGTCAGGAAAATATGTGTGGATTTTTAAAAAACCAGTCAAATAAATTTTTTTTATCAATCTACTACAATTTTCATGTAAAAATTAATTGTGTAAAATTTTCTTAACGCTATTCAAGGAACAAATTCACGAAGCTATAAAAAGAGTCTTTAATTTTCCAAGCCATTGAATTTTTTAAATAGCTGAGGGAAATATTTTTTATACCTCTGAACCAGGAGTAATATTTATAACTAAACGATAAAAGTAATCGAAAAAAAAAAATTAATAGAAAAATTTGCAGATTTGTTGTTCTAATGAAATTGTTGAAAATAAATTTTAACATTTTGTTTTCTCTTCATGAAGACTCATGAGTAAGCTATTTTTCCAAGTAGTGTTGATCAGATGAAATGTTTGTTCACTCAGTTCTCTAGGAATGTCGATTGTACAGTTACAGAGTCGTTTAGTCACTTGGAGGGTTGCACAGGGGCAAGTTCTAGAGTCAGCGGGTGAGCAGGAGGCAAGAGAGGGAGAAGAGGGTTGACAGAGCGTGCGATGAAGCGAAGGAGAAAGAGAAAAAGGAGCCAGGTATAGCTCTATACAGGCTCTAAAGGTTTATGGAAGCAAAACGAGAGTTGGAACGTGCGTTGCCTATATATTGTTCCTCTCTGTACTCTGGCACACACCCCAAGGCACTGCCTAGACTTCTTGTTTCAGACTCAACACTCACTTTTTCATCGACAAGACCGCATTAAACATCCACACACATACAATAACTGTGGGAAACAAATTTTTTTCACCATCTTGCAATTATATTGGAAAATATCAAGCATCATATCTCCTGCGAATTAATCGGCCATTATAATTTTTTTTCGACATTTATCACGCAAATTTGTGTGACTTGACACGTATAGGATATATGGTGCTACACATAAAATTCGCAGCCTATGAGTGCGACGGACCTCTAACACCCCATTCGACGTCGATTTTTTTTCTTTATCCCCCGACACTCTGGTCGGTGCCACGTCTTGTATACTACATAAGCCTCACACGAAGCTAATCATATTTTCTAATCCAGCGCTGGAAGTAGAGGAGGAAAAGCGGAGAAAAAAAAGCTCGCGTCGTCCTCTCTGCTATATCATATAATTTTCCGACAAAAAGCACTTACGTTCGCCCCAGCCATGACTGGGGAGCTTCACCCTTCCTCCCCACGTCTCTCGTGTCTACTCTCGCCCTTCAGCGTTCTCGGAAACGTGTCCTGCCTTGGATGAGGGGCAAAAGTGCATTTATGTCAACTTTAATAGAATTTTTTTTTTAGACGCTGCGAGCAGTATCAAGCTCTCAATTTTTTCAGTATCAAAAATACAGAAATTAACTTACTTTGGACATAATGAAAATTTTACTTTTTTTCATCTAACTATTTTTTTTTTTTTTTTATAAATAATAAATGTACTTTGATGAATAATTTAAAAAATAAAAATCATCCTGTAGTACAAAAAAATTGACATTAAACTTTTGAAAATGTATTTAAAAAATTATTTATTATAAAAACTCTAAAACATACATTTCTGATGAAAAAATTAAATTTAAGCTCAAAAATTCGTATTAAAGGATTTCTCAAAATAAATTCTCGTAATAATGATAAATTAAAAAAATGTAACGTTAAAATCTAAAACACTTTGTTTAAAATTTTTTAGACGATATTAAAAGTGTTATTGAGCCTAAAAAAAAAAACATTGTGCAAAATATTATTCGTGAGTGAAACTAATGTTTGCACGTGTAAACAACAACAACAAAAAGTCACCCTAAATACCTGAACGAGCAATATTTCGACAATATTGTGACACCTCATGACACACACCCAAATGAAAATAATTCCACGACAGTGCGAACGATGTTAAAGAGATTGGTAAACACGCGGCGACGTGAATATATACTTGTGTCGACATCTGACGGCAAGATCGATCCGACGGTATCCCCGTTTTCTCAGAGCCCCGAGCGACAATGGAACGCGACGCGCATTTTGTACTCATTGTCAGTAATTCTTCAAGACTTCTCGTCGTCTCTCCTCCACTCAGACGAAGTAGAAACGCAACCGCAAGTAGATAAATTATCGCGACGTGTCGCACACCAAAGCATCTGCGAGCCAAAGTAGATAATTCCAAAATAAGTCAGACACCACGTACACTGCATATACCTTCCCCATCCCCTTGCTCATAAAAATTATTTACGCCCTAAAGAAGTTTTTACAAACAAACAAAATGGGCCACTTGAAAAAACGGGTAACAAAATTTTGTTTCAATTGCGTTAAATATATAATTGAATTATTATCTAACAATAATCAAATTTCATTCAAATTATATTATCTAATCCTCTGTTTACCTTTTTCAATTATCTAACGAGATTTTACTGTAATTTTAAACTGTAAATTTAATTAAACAGTAAAACTGTACAATAATACAAGTATTATTTAAATTTCTACCATTTTTAACGAACTCTAATGCTCCATTTTTATACTTTTGATTGTTAAAAAATTATTTATTTATTGTAATATTTCGAAAAAAATGTTATTTTATAGCCATTAAAAATATGGATCGTCATAAAAACGAGATTTTTTGCCACATGCGCAAAAAATACATATCAATGTCAATCGAGAAAAAAAAACACAACTTCTATTCATCGACGCCAAGCTATAGAGGGGAAAAAAAAATTAATACATCCGACAGTATATACTTTGCGGACATAATATTTTTACAGAACAAAAAAAAACTGATGCTATTACAGAGCGAGGCATCGAAATAATCCTCAGAACCGGAACACATCGGATCGTTATGTGCTGGCTCTCAGGCAAGCAGTAATGGCCAAGCTGGGGACGAAGTACGTCGCGTTAAAGAGACGAATCCACGGAGTTATACACGCTAAGTAGGAACTACATAACGAGCCGAGGCGAGTCGTCGCGAGACGTGCTAAGGGTTGCAGAGGGATGCAAAAGGAGAAGAAGAGCATTGGAAATTAAGTCGGGGACCTTTTCCCCTCTGCGTTGCTCTGAGCGACACCTATTCTTCCTGGCGTGTGTTAGATTTTGAAATAAGCTCAGAGTCCCTCTGGCAGCGGAACAGTTTTCTCCGTCGCACCTGCGCTTTTCGCGCCGAACGCTTGCGATTTCGTGTGCGCACCCCGCGGGGGTGGAAGTTGGCGCGCGTGGGGGGCGTTACCAACATGGCGCAGTCCACGCCTAGGCGGCACAAGTGGGGGTGCGATAGGGGAGGTAAAACTCCGGGTGGGGACACAGTCACATGTGTCGCGCGCGGCCCGCGTAGGCGACGCACATACGCCCGCGGCCAGTCGCGACTATGTGCATGTATATATTGGCTCTGAATGGGGGAAGACTTCTGCCCGCGTTACATGTAGATGTGCCCGTTTGCCGACGAGTGGCGGAGAAAAGAGTTTTGTCTTGATATGAAAGTAAGCATGTGAGCGTCTTTGCCGTGTATGGCGTCTCAATGCTATACACAGAGCGCCACGAAATACTGCCCGGGAATAAAAAATGTGCCTCGCTGTCTCGCTTTAGGTGTGGCTCCTATATATAATTCATAATTATGCACTCATTAGTCTGTTAATTAATTAATTAATTAAATATCTTTTATTCTTTTCATTACTTTCTTGAAAAAACTTGATTAACTAAGTGTATATTGATTGTAATTATATATTTTGAGGTTTTTTCGTGCAAAAAAAAAAAAAACAATTTCTTCATAAATGCACTATTTTGTTGCTGTTTCTTATGAATTTATTATAGTGTAGTTTGAGCTCTTTAAATTTAATTAACGAAGAAAAAACAATTTTTTTTCAAAGGTTTTTAGTCCAATAAACGTAGTTTATGAATTTTTCAAAATGATAAATACGGAATTTCTGGAAATTAAGCAAAGTATACTTTGAAAAATCGAATTTTATCGAATAATTATCTACAATTTTTAATTAATTTAATCGCTAATAATATTTTTTTTTTTTTAACTTTGTATTTTCATGTATATATTCTTTACAGGGCGAAAAAAAAAACTAAAAATTAAATTCGTAATGAAATATCAGGATGGATTGAAATATCAAATTTATGATGAAGAACTTAAGCTTTTTCCAAGCGAAAAATGATACCATAAATGATCATTATCAACCCTGATCCTTGAAATAAATTTCCGCGAACCCATAATTTTATTCTAATTACCACTACCTAAATAAATCATCCTCTCCTTAAAAAAAAAAGACCAAGACTGAGATATATATCCAACTAATTAACCCGGCTTCGATAACTTAAAAAATTGATCCACCATAAATTGAAAAGTATTAAGATTGGCATCGAATTCCCGATTGCGTTGGAAATCTAATTTGAAATCCGAAACTCAAGCAATCTACATTTTTTTCCCAATCATCGGATGCGCCAACAAATAAAATAATTTTATATATCCACCGCCTATATCCAGTTGCATATTTATTAACAATCACCCAAAAAAAAAAAAAGACAAAAATAGTATATGCAGATATTCGATCAATAGGCGTCACACTGTCGGCACGATGAGGCATCAAGAGGGAGAAAAAAAGAGGGAAAACAGTCCCGAAACAAATGTGTCCGTTTTCGCCCTAAATGTCCACCCGGCGTGGTGGAGAAAAAAAAAAACATCTATACAGAAAAACCGAGATACGACACGAAGTGTGTGTGTGTATGTTATTTTTTCCAAGGCATTAAGCTCGTCGGTTTCGGCCTTTTGCTAAAAATGAGGAAAAAAAGAGAAGAAAAAAAAGATTTTCCCACGTTTGAGTGTCTGTGTACCCGCCTCACACACTCTGACAAGCACGTTTTCATCTATATCCATGGCTTGCGCAGGCATTCAAAGGATTCGTTATCACTGGAGCAAAAAAAGAAAAATACCATTACATGGAACTAAATCCAAGGTCTGTTTCATCCTGCAATCGAGGGCCATAATTTTGCACTGAAATTTATCGAGCCGGGCGCGCGCAGCTCGTCATAAATAATTTATATGGTGTACAATGCGAATGAATATTGACAGGTATGTATAGAGGATAGGGCGCGAGAGAGACGGGAGCGAATGATGGCTAGAATGACGAGCGCGGCGATCGCTCTCTTCCATTTTCGTCTTCTCGTTAGTCCCGTGAGTTCTTGCGGACATTCTGCCTGCAGAATCGCCATCTCCACATAATGCAAAGATACTTCGGGGCATCAGAGAGCGCGGCAACGTCGAAGAGAGAGGGGAATCTGATGAGAAAAGAGGGTGGTGATCGCGAGGCAGCTCCTTACAATCACAAATGCTCTGCGTCCTCCAATTCCTCCGCTCTCTGGCACGGCCGACCACGCGGCTACAGCTCGAGTGTGTTCATCGCGCGGTGGTTGGCTGCTTGGTCGCTCGCCCGCTTGTCCGCTTCTCTCAACAAGACAGACTCAATTTCCATTCATTTATTTTCGCCGCCATTTCAGTGATTGGTATATATTTTTTTCTTTTCACCCTCCACCGTCATGTCCAATTCCTCGAGCTCTCTACTATCTCTCAAGGCTTCTTTTCTGTTTCTCATTCCTCCTCGCAAACGCCAGAGTCTACACTCTAATTCCCGGCTTCACTTTAATCACCAGAAGTGCAGCCCTCTGTCCCGCTTCGGGTCAAGTGCTTCGCAAGTAACCTGCTCCCCTCTCGCGCGCCCGTCAGCGTTTCTTTTAAGCAAAGAAATATTCAGCAGGGACACCACACAAACCGGCCCCGTTTTCGTTTCAAACGTTTGTCCACGATGTTTTGTCTTTTACCCAACGATCAATGCCGAGAGATTGCAAAAGAAAAAAAATCTTCTCTCTCTATATCATGACGCGACCCAGGAAAACATTTTTTCTTTTGTTTTGGCTACAATCTTCAGGAGTAATCATGCAGACTGTTTTATTCAGCTTTTTTTTTTGTAAATATATTATCAATAAAATTTCTTTAAAAATTAAGTGCTGCTAATTATACTCTCATTAATTTTAATCAATTAAATTTTCATTGTATTTAAAAAAATTCTGGCGGTTTAGTAGATAATTCTGTCATGATCAGACTGTAACGAAAATGCTACAAAAAAAAAAAACAGAATAATCACGCGCATGTAAAGAGAATTTAATTTACTTATTTTTTATCACAAAGCACATTATTACTAAACAATACAATTGTGAAACTGTTTTTTATTTTGCCTACAATCTTTAGAAATAATCAGACAGACTAAATATTTATGCATTTTTGTTAGTATCTAATCAATAAAATACTTTTCATTCAACTTTCTTGTAAAATTTTATGTAATTTTAATTTTATTTTTATTTTTTATTAATGCTGTATATATATTTAACGATTTTATAAAGGATAAAAAAAAGTTTTTTCGATGAAACTTAATATATGGTACAGTAGATAATTCTGTTATGGTCAGACTTGAAGAATTCTCCATCAAAGATGATTCAGAAAAAAATTCATAAATCGTATTAATAAACAATCAATAATTATTTTCCATGAAACACATTAATAAAACGGTACTTTCTTGATATAAACAAAACTATTAATTATATAACAAATAAAATAACTTGCATCTTGGTGTATACCTTTTTGAAAAAAAAAAATTAAAAACATAAGAAAAAAGAAGATCATCGTATCTTATACAGCCTAAAAATAATAAATAATAATAATTACTCCATGCATATAAATAGAAATAAAGGGGTCGTTTTTTCAATAACCTAAAAATCTCAAAGTTCTCTAAAAAAAATGTATTTACTCAGATTTATCGTCGATTATACTCGCAAATGTTCTGCAAGATGGTGCATTGACCCTTAGACACCCCCTAAAACACTTGGAAATAGGCGCTAAAAAATTCCAAAATAAAATAATTTCACACAATATTGATAAATATTCTGACTTGATGAAAAAACGTGAGGAAAAATTTGAAAAATGATTTAACGAGGTCCGGGTGATAAAAAAAATTGATCGATACGTTGATTACATGGCAATAGTATTTAAATTATGAGAAGCCGTTTATTCATATCGGAATTTTAGTAGATTCACTTGAAAACCCGACCCAAAGACGAGTTCAAGATGGATCACTCGGTTATATATATATAGGAGGCGCGTTATTATCGGAAATCTAAAGCTCCAATGCGAATCCTGTTATTCTTGTAAATAAGGTGATTGAACGTTCTTCATAGTGGTTGACGAGAAGCCCTCACGAAGAAAAACGATGTATAGGCCATAATGGTATATACATATAGCCATTGAGTAAACACATTTCCGTGGATCCTCAGCTTCCTCTCTCAAGACACTCACTCAAGATCGATAATTCCGGATTCACTCGAACCAGTGCTTTCTCTCTTCGTGCTCTACAAATGCATACACTCTTCTCTTCATTAATATCATCTTGTCTCGGGATGAGTCGCCTCTCAAATCCGATTGCGATGAATTCTCTGTGGAATTCATCTCTCAATATATATACACATATATTTTGACGTGCTTCAACTTATCTCAGTGTTCCATTATACTCTAACAACAGCTTGCCATATATTCACTTGTGCCGCGGCTTCTTCAACTATTTTTCAAAGCAATCTCGATCGTATAATTCGTCAGTCTCGCATTTTTACATCGCCCTATATTCATTATATCGACAGAATTCTCCATCAATCTGTGTATATTAAAAATTCATAAAAAAAACTACATTTATATCATTAAAATTTTTAGACTAACAAAATTTTTCACTTTAATACAATATTCTCATTAAAAATAAATTTTTTAAAAATCTTTAATAATTAATTTTTATATTTTCAAACGATCACCCAATTTTGATAACTTTTGAAATAAATTTTAATAAAATTCTTAAATGACCTTTAAACAATTTTTTCTCCCCAAGCCAATTGTTTAAAAGTAATTTTTAAATCACCATAAACTGACATTTTAAAAGGCGAGAGCCTAAAAAAAAAATCCAGTCCATTTTTTGCATCGCACCCTAATATATTATAATTCACATTCATTGCGCAAAAACCAGGCAGGAAAAAAAAAAGAAGAAGAAATGCAGGAGATATTTTTGAATGGGGGTATATTAAAGACACTGGGGATGTTTTTGTAGGGATATTTTGGTATTGAAATTTTTTACCAACATATAATATATAACCACACGAGTTTCCACTTGAATTTTTTTGCCTTTCTCTATATAATTAATCAATAAAATCATTCAAAAATACCTTTAAAAAGTATTTAATCGAATTTTTAAATTTATACGTCTTCAACTAATAGTTTTCACGAAAATATCAATAAAAAAAATTTACAAATCACCTGAAGATGTCAGTATAATAGTCTGTTCATTAATATCTGACTAGACCGAGTGTCCAACAAAAGAAGTCACGTACACACGTCAAATGGGTGACCGCGCGCGATCGCAATTCTTGGCCCTCGAGAAAGCATAATAAAAAAAAAAATAGAATAAACCGAGAGGGGGTTGAATAAGGCTCGCGTTCAGTGAGACCTGACATTAATAGCAGAAGTGGAATGCATAAAGCACGGGAAAGCCTATGGAAAAGGCAATTTATGATGTCGGAAAAAAATAATGGTATGATAATGAAACGAAATGTTCTCTGCGTGGCGCGCGAGACGGGGCCGCGAGGGGAAGGCCCAAATGTAATACGTATAAAAACGTAAAAAAGCAGGGCGATATACGTATATACATGTGCGTCGTTGATGTGAATCGCTAACTTCCACCCCAAAACAAGCGTCGAAAAAAAAGGAGAGAAACGCTCGCCATGGGGGATGACTCGGAGGGTGGTCGAGCGTGGCAAAGGATGTGTGTAACTCCGAGTGCAAGGAGGATAGAAAAAAATAAAAACGAGGCGAATGGAGGGGCAACACACGGGATGAGACAAAATCCACGCTTATGAGGCATGCCAAGACAAAAGCCTCGATTTTCGTGGAAGCCAATATACGAACGTCCAAGATAGAGCTGCTCGGCTTTGCCTCGTTTGCTCTCTCTCTCGTGCAATTCGATATAAATGCATCTGTGCCGCGAAAGCGACCAAGGGTGGACTCGGGGGTGCACGGAGGAAGTCCAGGGATTAGAGGGAAAGTCGAATAGGACGCTTCTCTCAGTTTCCATGAGTTGGCCGCACGTACGATTGGTAGCTAAAGCGCACCCCGAGTGGCGTGACGTCACAACGGATTCGTTAGAACGCCAGCCACCATTAATCCGATGGACCTGACAGCCCAGTGGATTGTCTCCCGCAAGATTAATTCCCCCGGAAATAACGAACGACGACGACCAAGTGAGGCGACTCGAATAATTGCCTTGAAGCGTAAGAAAGAAGCGAAAAAAAAAACGAGAAAAATTGAGTAAAAAAAAAAAAAGAAGTTATATCTCCCGCAGAAAACCAACGGTCCTTAAAAATAATGAATTCTTTTACTCGACGATGCAAATGAAGGCACTCTCCGCGCTCAAATGACTCGTTTCACCAACGCCAAAGACATTTTTCTTACCTCCTACTTTTCTACACACATACTTTTTTATATATACACTCTGCGGCGCTTTTACAACAAAAACTCGCATTTGACTTTTGTGAATATGTAATATATATAATACGTATACAGTTTTGTGCTTTTTTTTCTATTTTTTTAAACATTCATTTCATTCTTTTGACCCGCCAGTCGAGGAAAATCTTTTTTAGAGAATTTTTTTTTTGTTTGCCACTTTCCCGGCTTGCATATATAAGCCTTTTAAGGTGCTGGCAGCTAATCTAATCTTTGAGTCTAATGCAAGTGTACAGACGATATAGGTAGGTATATATAGAGCAGTGTGTGAAAAAGTCGTGTCAACACACGTTTAATAGGCGAAATAGTGTGTGAGAGGCACCCCGTGTGTGACGGGGCGGTGGAGAGAGTGCGACAGTGAAATAGGGGGTGGATCGGCAGTGCCAGCGATGGCGCTTGGGCGTTTATTATTATGATTATAGTTGATATCCCCTGCCCAAAGCAGGACCAGGCTGCAAAACTTTCCCTCCTTTCCGATATTAATATTATTTTTGCCCGGGCGTAGCGGCCGTCATATATCTCGCTCTCTGGGCATAAAATCCATTGCACCCCCTTGCTCTCGTCCGCCAGTCCCAGCCCCGACAGGCCACCCGAGCCAAAGACACAAAGTTGGCCCGAGGTATAGACTCTGTACCGTGTATATAATTCTTACTTCCTTTCGCGTATTTCCCACCCGCCCCTGATGGCGAGCGCGCGCCGCGGTCCCACCAACGCGCAAAAGCTACGGGGCTCTATTATTAATTAATGGCAGACCGGCCATTTTCCTTGCGGGCTCTGGCAAACGATCGAGAAATCGCTGCGTCTGCGCAAAATTTTTCCCAGTTGGAAACGTGCCCGGCAACACTTTTGTAGCAATTCACAAGAAGTTTATCATCAACGGGTGTAGCCAGAACTTGTGTGCTATAGTCAATAATCATTAATAGCACATAATAGAGGTGAAATTCCACTGAGGACACTTTCAACGACTTGATCGGCGAGTGAATGCCACGAATAACTGGCAGACATCCAACGCGCCAATTTCTAAATCAAGACGTAGAAAAAGTCTATATTTGGTGTATAAGAAATGCTTGGAAAAAGTTATTTGCCGGCGAGAATTTTATAGCAGTTAAAAATTTTATTAGTATTCAAGAAACATACTTTTTTACTTAACCATTTTTATTTAAAACTAAAAAATTATTATCCAACTATAACCTCGACTTCTTCAATCTCTATATAATCTTTACTTGCCATATCAGATAAACAAAAATTTTAATTCTATTCCATCACATTTTTCTTCCCATGCAAAAAATTAGCCATGACTGCAGAAAAAAAAAACTTTTTCGCAAGAGTAAGAGCAAAAAAGGTTCTAAAAATCCAAAGCGTCAAGTGCCATAGTCCCACGGGGTTGCATGGCAGGACTGTAATTCGAAACTTGGTAAAATAATTCGTCAGCAAGAGAGTTTGCCGAAGGATCTGAGTCCTTGATCGGTATTAAGAGGGTAGTGCGGTGCGGGATCTCATCTCGTCAGTGCACACTTTTCGCGAGGTGAGCCGTGTCAGAAATTTTAAACTACGATCATCTCAATCTCTATATAGCATATACCGTATATACACACACACATCGGACGAAGGCTGGAAGCAAGTAAGATCGACCCATAGACGCCCGGGTCGACTGACGACGTGCAGGACATCATAGGACACGCAGTGGAGTGGGAGAATTGCTCATTTGTTCGTCGGAGGGACGGTACAGAGGATGTCCTGTAATGTCCTGCTGTCCCGCGGGCTCCACTCCTTCTTCAGAAAGCTCTCGTCGCTGCGTCTCTTTTCCTCAACCCTCCGCCCGGTGTGTTCGATCGAAATTCAATTTCCAATCTCTCTCCCCCTTCGCCCCATCTGCGCGCCTCCACGACCTCCGTGCCGGGCACTACAAACCATCAGGAAAACGAGAGGCGGCATTCCAGGCGATAAATTACGCGGCTCAATTATTCACTGGAATTTCCTTGAGCGCTTGAATGTCGTATCAATACGAAAACAACAGTTATACCAATGAAATAATATCAATTGTTGAAGAATTGAGAAAAGTTTGAATCATATATCAGACGGAAATATATTATTTGCCGGCCTGTGACCTATGAGCACATCTGAATTGATATTATATACAAAATCGACGACACGACACACGCAAGACAGAGTATAAAAGGTCGATGCACACGAGGCCACAAATGGCCAGGGAGGTTTTGGTATTCTGCCTCGGGTGGCACTCGGGTATTTACGTACGTTGGTTTTTTCTTTCTCTTGGTAACTACACCACCGTGTGCTGCCACGTACAGCCGTGTTATTAGAATGAAATGGAATACGTTATTACGTGCTCAAGGAATCGATAGGTATCGCCCCTGGGAATTCCGCTATTTTATGAGTTTGCATAAGGCTATACGCCGAGCAGTGACGTGATGAAGATGTTGGTGCTAAACATGAGATGTATATAAGCGTAGAATAAGGATGCTAAAGGGGGTGAGAGTTGAAGAAGAGAGTGTATAGATAATATATAATACAATGAGGCGCACACGGGATATTTTTCAACGCACTGGCAAACTATTACTCGGCTGTATTATTCGCAATTGAAATGAAGTCGGTGAAGGTACAGTATCAAGCTGCATTATCTCCGATATTTACATCTACCTCGTTGCAATTTCTACCCATTTGTACGTGAACTTTTTTTTTACTTTTTATTATTATTATTCACCGCGTGGCTTGATATTTTGCAGAATATGACTAGCAATTTTTTTCACCATCATTTAAAAAAATACCGGCAGAATATTTACATTTTAAATCCACACTCATAACACACTTGAGAATTTTTTTTTCTGTTTTCAAACAACAAATAAACATAATTTATTTATTTTTATATAAATTACTTAAAAAAATAAGTGATTTTATAAATTAAATTTACAAATAACTATGAGCATGCTTCGAATAAAAAATCACCTCCATTATGACGGCAATAAATTAAGAGTATTGATAATAGAGGGCATTAGGAAGAGTGAATGCATTGTTTCAAAGAAATACCCGATGCGAGACGAAGTTCACAGCGGAGCGTCTTTGCCAAACGAATAGAATCCTGCAAGCATCGAGAGTTTGAACCAACCCCGCGAGCTGTACCTATTTAAATGGTTTTTTTTTTTTTATCCAAGGGGAGCAAAAACGAGCGTCCGTCTCTCGTCTTTGTACCCTGGCCTACACTCGCCGCCCCTATCGCTCGCTCTCTACACTAGTTACGACGAATTCCACGACCCTTCAGCGTATATATAGAACATGAGGAGCGACTTGGAAGGCGCGTAAGTACACTGGCGTTTCCTATGCACGGTCTTCCTCGGTCCCTTGCCCCCCGTTCGCCGCCGAGTCCTCCCTCGTTCGTAAAAGCGTCTTTTTCTCCTAACAAATTCAACGACGTTACAGAATAAACATCACGAACGCCCCATTCGCTTGTGCGCTCATCTCGCGGACATTGCGCCGTCCTTGATTCGAGGGAATATACATTTCAAACCAACGGTCCGACTCTCATTTTGCAAGTATCACTTGTAAATTCACGGGAATACGATTCTAAACTCGGCGAGCCGGAGATTTGATTTCGAGTCGTCGACCAACATTGGTGAGAGGAGTAGGGGGTACAATAGGGGAGATGACTCCACCCCGATGCAACGACGAGATACGTGGACATATTTTCGCACCAATACTCATGCAAAACAAACACACAGTCGAATTTATAGAAACTATATAGTTAAATGTTTTAATCATCGAAAAAAAAAAAATTATTTCTCGGAATATTGAAATATTTTGAACTCATAATGAGAAAACAATGCTCCAAATGATTTTAAAAAAAGAGACGAAAGACGGAGTATGGAGTAAAAGCTCGAAAAAAATTTTAATTATACAGTTAAATGGATAATAATTCAATTTTAATTGACGCACTTGAAGAAAAGAATTTTTACTAGATATTTTTTTTACGCACCTCATTTTGCCACGCATTTCTCTAGTTTCCTAATCTCAAATTTTCCCATTTTTACTAAAAATAATTTTTTAGCTTACATATAATACATTGAACCCCTAACAAACTCAGAGGGTTAAAACTACCCTGAAGAATGCTTCAAGATACAATTTATTCTGTGAAAAAAAAATATATATATCCAAAAAAACATATAACCTCTATACATTAACACAATATACTAAAATAATAATTAAAAAAATAACAAAAAATATAACACATCTGTCCGAAAATTTCAAACAGAAATAATTCCATCTATAACAGAGTACAATATTGACATCACCATTTATCTCTCAATCCGAAAAAAAAAGAAAAGAAAAACATGAAATATATACACACACGCATAACAGAATTATTACCAAGCGAGTCGAGAGACATAAGCGAGGGGTAGCCACAGAACAAATACATTAATTTCACCCTATAGCGCGTCTTCGTCACCCTCACACACAGAGAAAGTTTTCTGCGGAACGTGTGTATACCACCCTCGGACGATCCTCGCACCCTGCGTCGTTTCTCTTGGCTCCTTGCGAGAAAGCCCCGGTCCGAGGTCCATATAAGGCATACATGTATACGTAAATACGCGCGTATATGTGTAAAAGATTCACATTCTGCCTCGACTAACGTGCGAGTGTGTGGCACACATGAGGTCGTTGAGTGTGGGAAGGACGGTGGCATATAAGTAAACGGAGTGCAGGGTCGACAGGGTGGTGGGTGGCTCGCTAGTGTGGTTACCATAGCAACACCCATGTGTCCCTCTCTTATAATTATATGGGGAAAAATGGCTCGCGGACTTTTACCCGCGCCGCGATTCCTCCTCCTCCTTCTTCTTCGTCTTGAGCAAGCCCCTGACGCCGGCTGCCCCCGGACGCCCCGCGTCCACAAGCCCCGTCGCTCTTCCTCGCGATATTTTCCTTTTTTTTCCTCCTCCTCTTCCTCCTATGTCGCACTTGCACACACTCCTCCAGGTCCATTTCCATCTCCGGTATCTACTGCGACGCTGCACCTACTTTACTTTACGATTCTTGAGAATATTATGCTCGTATCTGCGAGATAGCTCGGCCACCCCCGCCTTTATATTGTGCATGTGTGTGTAGCGCACAGTCGGGGGTTCTTTTTTTATCTTTAGATGCGATGCGACAACGATGAACAGCCCCGCGCGCACGATTTTATAATGTGCGCGCAGGTGTCTTCGCCAATAATATAACACGCCTCGCGAAAATTTCATATACTCAAAAGCACGCCGCGAGTAAATGCGTGTGTTCTTCTTCTGCTTCTTCTCTCTCTCTCTCTCGTGTTATAGCAAGTTTTGTCAATAATTTTCACAGCGAATAATGTCCGCTGTAAAGTTACTCGCGCTCGGGGATAAATTTATTATGCAAATTGTTTTTGCAAAAGAAAACTCGCAGTGTATATAAGTACATTAGACACTCGTCTTTCCCTCTCTGTCATGCTAAAACACACGCCTGAATTTTTCTTTTACCCAATCAGACACAGAAACTATATGACATTCCTTTTGTAAAGAAAATGTGACAGAAAAATTGTTAGCATCATTTACGACAAAAGGAAAAAAATATGCTGAGGCGACTTACATGAAAGGAAAAAAATAATCATGATAAAATTATATGGGGGTAGGTGGACCAAAATGGGGTGGGTACCTGAACAACTGAGTTGAATTTTTTTTTTTTTTTCAGTAATTTAATTAGATGATTTGATTGCGAGGAGAAAATTTTTCAACGATAATTGCATTGAAAAAAAAAAGTAGAAAATCAATGAAAGGACATAAAAAATTTACATAGGGTTGTTATATATACCCCATTATATATTTTAGCTGATGTACCTAGCTTTTTTACTTTTTCTACTGTCTATATAGAGCTTTTACAGGATTATCATATTGTAGTTAGTCATTTTTTGCTGTCTAGCGAGCTTTTACTGTATAATTTTACATCAGTAAAACTGTATTCTATATAAGCTACTATTTAACTATTTCTTTAATAAGTGTCCTTTTTAGCAAGCTTTTACGCCATTATACACTTTGGTTTCTAAAAAATCATTATTAGCTTAAGTATTCAATTTTACCCCACATTCCCCTACTCTATTTTTTCAAATATCATAAAAACTATAAATTTTCTAAATATTGCAGACAGAATTATTGTTGTCTCTTGTATATATTTACTACGATTTTTTTTTTTTGTCATTTATTAAATTTTTTTTCCTCTAGGAAAGTATCGATAGTCTGAAAATAAATATTGCGACCTAAACTCGTAGCAAATATATGCATGGAAGATAGCCTGAGTATAAATACCCTCGGTCAGCGCATTTAGTCCGAGAAACGTGATGGCATTGCCCTGAATACACTTGTATCCTGCTGAATTCTCATTTCGGGGCTCAGTTCACCAGATAACGACCGTTGCCCGCGAGCAAAAGGCGACGCACGACCCTTGTTTTCCACATATACGTGTGTATCGACTGCGTATGTTGCTCGAGGCGGGCGGACAAAACGCGAGAGCGACAGAGAGACGTATATGAAATAAAAGTCGTGGCGAACGCGACTGGGAGAGGAGAGAGAGGGAGCATATTGCTCTGCAGTAATCCTACTTGATCGCGGTTTTCGGTCTCCCTTTAGCGCACCCTCGCGCGCACACACAAGCCGCACGCCAACTCTGGCGAAATAGTGTACGTGACAGTAAATGTAGAACGCGTTTGGTCGTGAGGGTGCCCGAAGGATTACTGCCTCACGAACGCCGCGCGATACCACATCAAAACCCCCCGTGAAGATGGACGAAGAGTCTTTAAATACCCTTGGGAGTAAACGTGTTTTGAGGACAAAAAAGTATAATTTTGAGTCACACAGTTCACGCGGGGAAGTATCGACGAATTTTTTTTTTTTTTACTGTTGCAATAATAAATTTTCAATATTTCTACTTGATTTTAAACACTTTATAAATGATTAAAGAATATTTTTCAACAATTTTTTTGTCTTTTTTCACACCGACTTTTGTGACTATCAACATTAAATTGTTGCATCTGTTCAAAAATACCCGAAAAAACAGGTAAAAAAACATTTTTAATCGCATTAACTATAATTGAACTATCATCTGATAAGCTTTTTGCGTATACTGTCTAGTAATAAGCTTTTACAAATATATTTATAAAACTATTTCACAAATTTTTTAAAAAAAGTAGGAAAAAATGGAGTACCTATAAGACAACAATGAACTTTTATGAATCTAAAAAAAAAGTTAATTCAAACAAACATAGTAGAATCTTTTTTTTTAAACATATTTAACAAAAAATAAATCCCATTTTGAAAAAAATATCCTTCTCCGTTATATGCGAAATTAATTTATTTTATCCATTCAATTTATTCTTCCATGCTGAAATATTAAATTGTTTTTTCCAATCTGCAGTGGAGCAATAAAAATAAAGCTTTATTATATCAAATATTGATTATAAAAGTGAATTATATAGTTGATACTATTAAAAAAGATGATAAAAAATTTTACTCGATTTTTCAAATACTTGATTCTGCCTTTATCAAAATACAAATAATTATAACAAATGCATTAGATTATTTAGAAAATTACTCTTTAAAATTCAATGGAGTTTACAAAAAAATTTAATAATTTTATAGAAAAGAAAATAGGTAGTGTTTTAAACTGATGAATTTTGATAGCTCAAATAATCAATTAAACTTGCAGAGTACGTGTATATATAGAATACCATCAAATGGCGAGTAGTCTGACAAGTGGAAGCAAAGTTCGCTCGATTAGTCAATTTAATGAAATAATTCTCTTTGATCGCTGTCCCTTACAAGAGCTGAGATCATGCAACTTCTCTCTTGCGCCCTTTAAATTAAACCAAAGTGGAAACACATTGAAGCAGAAGGTTTTAATTGTGCGGTCCACTGGCTATCCTATAGTCTCAACACGATTATTTCGGACACATAAAAATCAAAAGAGTGTAAGAAAAATCGTAAAGAAATACCCCCTTAAAAATTTTTCCAATGCCAGAGGCGATATGCGCTCTTTGATTGCGGCTCGGACTTGGCGTTTTTTTTTTTTTCTCTCCTCTTTATCTTGCCAGTTTCGCCCCTCACGCTCACCCATGTACCTCCAGCGGAGGTTCGTTATGATCGATAAATTTAATATGGCCACCGTCACACACCCCAAGAGAAAGACAGCGTGAGTGAGAGAATAAAAAAGATTGAGAGAAAACGAAAGAGATAGAAAAAAAAGCGGCGCCCTTATCGGATAGGGCTGGCTTGGGTCCAGCTTCTCCCTTCTATAACCCAAAGAATAAACCCACAATTCCCGTTGAAAGCACGAAAATTTAAAACCCCCAACTACACATATCATCTCTATCAAAACATAAAAAAAAAAAAAAACGAGAAACTCCACACGTGACAATTTTTTATATAATTCCGCAGCCATCGCCTAAAAAAAAAATCCAATAATCCCCAATGTATAATAAACATAAATATACATAAAAAATAAATATCTAAAAGTTCGTTATTACCCATTAAAAGTCGTCCAAAAAACTTTTCAAGTGCCAGAGTAAAAAAAAATAAGAAGAAAACAAACAGTCGCGATTTAATGAAACGATTCATTGTAACCACGCTATACGAAAAAAATGAATGTACGATGAAAAAGTGACTTAACAAATAAAAAAGGACAGTAAAAAAATAAATATATATGCTGTGTGTTATATGACACAAAAGACGATACATAATATGAGGAGAATCGTTATGGCCTCGTTAACGTTTTTCGTTTGCTTGATATGAAATTTTTTTTTCCCTTGAAATATTAATAATTATGATAATATCGTAATAAGGGATGGCACATGATTCGGGTGAGAGCAGGGGGTGGCAGAAGAGAGGGATTGTCGGTCCTCGACATAAGAATATCTCCTGAGATGCCGCGGGAACCAGTCGGAGAGGGTGGACCTTCGCGTATTTTTATCAATATCTCGCCAGCTACGCTTGCGCACCGTCAGCATCCCTTCTTTCCACCCTCCCCCGGCGCGCATACACTTACACGCGACGTCGCCAATGCCAGGCACATGTGTGGACGTCAGTGTATCTAATGAGTATGTGACTCTGAGTACGATGCGAGAGGCTGTGTGCGTGTATAGAGGCGGCCATGTGTGCGCGAGGGCGTCTAAGGACCCCCAGGACAAAATGGAGCCCGCTTATGCTCACTACTCTGCTTCGCAGTTTCGCAAAGTGTTACCATTTTCCACGAGCACATGCGTTATTCTAACAATTTATTTGTTATTATTATTCGCGTACTTCGAGTGTGAAAATGGCCCGGATTACTGCAAAGAATTTTTCTCTGAGCAACATTTTTCAGAAAAAAAAATATATATATATATATAGATTTTATCATTTTTTTATTTATTTTTGGTAACTGCAAGTTATTACTTAATTTTTCATTGATTAATCAGCGAAAATTTATAGTTAATTTTTATACCTAATATCATTTATTGTTTTTATTTATTTTCGCAAAAATTCATAAGGTTTTTTATTGCAATATCAACTTATTTTTACTCTTAAAAACCAATCAACAATATATTAAAAAATGTGCAGAAAAAAAAGTTTTCAGCATCACATTTCATGTAAAATATGAATTGACTTTATGTTAATGATTTTTTTTTAATTTAAATATTTTTTTACTGAATAATTAACAAAATAAAAAAAAACTGTACTGAGCTTATACTATAAAGAATTTTTTTTTTTGCATCCAAGTAAAATATTAATAAATTTTGATGAACAGTAAAATATTTTTAATCAAAATCAAATGATTATTTATATTACACATAAGCGAATTTTTATGAATTAAAAAAATCAAATCGAAAACACGAGAAATATTACTGTTCCACAAATAAAAAGTTATTGACAATGAAAAATATTTCTTTAATACAAGTTCGCAGTTTATAAACCCCAGAAAAAAACACTTCACTAAAAAAAAAAAATAAAAAAAATTCAGAATATATGAATTAAGTGATTTAATTCAAGAGGTTTCTCCGTCAAATACATTAAGTCTATATATTCCGCCACTAGAATACACATCCTATTTCTCTTGTTGCGGGAGACGAAAGGCAGAAAAATAGTATAGATAATAAGTAGGTGTTTTTCTTCACCATCTCTCAAGATAGATATAATTTTTTTTACGCGAGTGTAAAGAAGCCGAGGGATGTTAAGGGGGCGGTTGTGTTTTGCAGAGCGAAATGCCCTCCATTACACCGTGGCATCGTATATAAGAGATTATTTTTCTTTTCTTTCTCGAGAAGCGTCAGCGAGCCAGCAAGTCTGGGCCGAGGCGTTCGCGGGGGAGTGTATTTCCCGGACGAGAAACACTATAAAGGATAGCAAGAGCGAAGGTTTTGAGAAATTACGGAAAATTAGCCGGGCGACGTTTTCGCTTCGTTATCCTAGTCGTCTTCCAGGACGAACGACGAGCGCGTATAAGAAAACAAAAAAGACGAACACGAAAAAAAAAAAAACGAAATAAATGGGGATGAAGAAAATAAATTGCCACCGCGAGACACAAGCGACAAACGAGTTCGTGACTTGCTCGTGAAGGTTTTAATCTTCGCGTCATAAAGCCAGATAAAAAACATCATTTTCCCCCTAAAACACACATCAAGCAAACCCCAAACGATTAATTAGAAAAAAAAAAAAAAATCAATGCTATCAATCACGCATCGTAAAAATTAAAAAAAAAAAAAATCACACTAAATCAATTCACACTCACTGAATTACCCGAAAATGCATCCATTGATAATATAATAAATAATTAAAAACACTCTGAACACAGAGAAACAAAAAAACAGACAGAATTTTTCTTGAACGACTGCAACCAAGTGGGCCAGGTGAGTGACTGACTGAAAAATTTTGCGTTCCAGGGGTACAGATGCTGGTTCATAAAAAAAACCTCCACCCCAAACGCGAGAGCGCCCCCCTAGATATGTATAAAAAAGTCCCCCTCAGGAAAACCCTTGTATAAAAAACCGAAGGGGGTCAGCTACCTACGTCTCTACCTACCTATAATGTGAGCTGCGCACTAGCGAGGGCTTTGAGAAACTCTACGGGATACTTGCGTTCACTTTTCCACTGCATTTTGCGACGAGGCAAATGAAAAAAAAAAATTCTGCCAACATCGTAGCCTTCATTTCCGGCCGTGTCTTACAAAATTCATCGAGGTCTCAAGTGAATAAGAAAATCAAAAATGTCCAGAGACATTGAAAATAAAGAAAACAAAACTTTCAACGGTTCGAAGCTATCGCTAGGCCGCTTGGTGGAAGGGAATTGTACCCCCCTTCAGATGAGCGCGTGCCCCACGAGCGTTTTTTTATTCTCCCGTCCCCACGACAACGAAGGTCGAACGCAGGCACACACAGGCGGTTTCGCTGGGTCTCTCCATCACACGGCTTCCATCATCAAACACTCGTTATTCCTGTCCATCCTGGATTACCGGCTTTTTCGACGCGTTTTTTTTCATCGTCTCTCTCGCTCAATTCGTTGTATCCGTCGAGAACCCCCCCGAAAAAAGTCGCGATCGTTTCCATCCTCTCTATCTGAGTGTATCATGCCGGATTACACGAGGTTATCCCACGGAAAAGTGACCGGCCTGCCCCTGTCCACTCACTCCGGCTGATCTCTTGAAAAAAATGACTGCGTCATTATTGTGCTTACGCTTGATTTTCGGTGCTCGACTTTTGCCGGCTATCGATCGCATCAATCGTGTAATACCCCTGAAAAATTAATCCAAACAATTTATAACCCAAAAATCCCCACAAAAAAAATATCAGCACTAAATAATGCAAAAAAAAAAAAACATTTCTACATCTCATCGTATATGTTTTTATAGATTTATTATTGTTTTTGAATTTTTTTATCGTTTGAAAATGCTCAGAAAATTATGACAGACGGGGTGAAAGGGCAGGGGTATTTTACTTAGAGAGGGAAAAGCACAGTTGCCATCGGTTTTCGAGATTTTTTTGCGAAATAACGGTGTTCAGTCGAATGAGGCAAAAAAAAATAGGAAACATCTGTCAGTATACTCGATGCCTATCGAACGCTTCGGTTTACGTCGTATACGAGACTTTCCCTTTCTCCTCTACGACTCGTTTTCCCTTTCTCTTACTTACACTTTTTTTTATATCCCCACTATCGCGGAGCATATAAGCGAGAAGCACACATCAGGGCCCGTGGCGCGCGATAGAAAATCATGATGATAATAACAGTGGGTATTCGGGGCACATGGAGTCCGGAAAAAATCTATTAGTTCCGGTCGAGTGTGGGAGGATATATTTTCAACTGAATTTTTCCTCGCGTCACACACGTTCCTCGAAATATTCGAATTTATTGCCCGAACGAAAAAAAAAAAAACTCTACTAATCCTACCCATCAATGCTCGGCTACGTTCTCGATTAGGTTACATACATATATGGGTAATAAATCTCATTAACACACCTGGCTGTACACTCGCAGTGCGATATAGCTAATAATAGACATGATATATTATTGAACCGTCGATAATATTAATCGATAAGTGGAATATTGAATAAATAAATTAATGAATTTGAGGAATTAAAAGCCACAAATTAGAAACGAGGGACAGTACGACATGTGGCAAAAATCCGTATTTACCAAAGTCGCCCATTAATTTCATTTGTATATACATATAAAAAAAATACACACAGTATGATGATGATGGTTAGTAGATCGATGGGTTTAGCGCGTGTTGTCGGATTAGCCCGATTCTTTCTCTTGACGAGCCAGGCGTTCGCTTTGTTTCTTTTTTATCGTGAGTTTTTTTGCACCGGCCAATTTTCGGGTGTGCAAACACAGGCATTGTGAGGCGCACGCGCCCTCACGCCGATTTCCGCACACCAAGGGTGGCCTTTACCTACATATTTATATACATATACGCACACGAACATGTATATGGCCCTAATACTCTCTGTGTGCACCTCTTTTTCTCATTCAAGACCCCCCAAACCCCTTTTCGACCGTGCGGGATTTAAATATCCCGAGCGACGGTTTTTTTTTGTCTCTATATAGACAAAATCTCGGTGATCCCTCTTGTCTTTACCCCTTGTTTGGCCCGGCGCGCCCACATAATTACCGACGGCGGTAAAATAGCGCGCAAAAAAATCTCAGCAAAAAAAACATTCCACGAGGATGAAAAAAAAAAAAAAACGATATCGCAATTAGACAGCCACGATCCAACAAATCGAGGGTCGCATGCATACTGAGTAGAAGGGGTTGAAGGGGTGTCGGTCGCCCTTCTCTCAGCAGCCCATGATACATATATATACATATCGCTACACTGCACAATGTATCTGATCCGCTGGTTTCACATGCCGAGTTGCTACACAGACAGTTTTTTTTTTTTTGCGCCGCACTTTAACCGGCATAACAATTTAATGTAGACAGAGCGTGTGTAATGACAGTGACAAAAAAAAAACTCCACGACAAACACAAATTGCCACGTGTAGAAATAATACGGTGATAAATTATTTATTTATTTTTTTTTGCTTATTTATATATATGAATGCACATATATAAAAATTATTACAAGATTGAATTAATATAATTTTGATTTATTATCAATTAGCGTGTAATCATGAAAATTACCCAATTGACAAGGTGATTTCTCACGATATTCATTAGGCACGATTGAAAGATGTAGAAAGAAAAAAAGAGTATGAGTATATTTTCATTGATGTAGTCTTATATACACATCTTAAATTACTTGCTCAGCAAGTTGAATAATTAAGCGGGAAATTGCGGTGTAAGGCGCACAGCCAAGCTGTGTTATATACACAAATGAATTGCGAGAGAGTCTAAGGTGGGTAGAGAAAAGAAAAAGAAAAATTCCGAGCTTGGATATTGCAATTAAACGGCCGCGGCTTACAAATTGGGGGTTGAATTTTTTAGGCTGACGATGAGGGGCGGCAAGGCAAGCACCGAGGCCTAGGGTGTGCTAAGGGGTAGAGAAAAAAAATCCATAAGGGTCTCGTCTCTCAGTGCGCTCTCATGAGTGAGCGAGAGCAAACGAGTAAAACGAAAAAAGACAGGCAAAGTTGGTCGTTCGGCTCCGCGGGACGGGAAGGGGTCGCGAAACGACCACGGGGGTGGTTCTCGTGCCAAAGGCAAAATAAAAGCCAGCGACGATAGACGCACCTCGGAAAACATGGCGGGACTCGATGGGGTTTCGTAAATTTGACATTTCTCAACGTGTTCTTAAGAAAAGTTAATTAAATTTTTTTTTCTTTTCCTTCATAAAAAAATTTGAATGACTTTTGACAGCGATATTTTACATCAACTATATTAATGATATATACTATTCACGTCGTTTTGCGATTTTTTTTTATCACACCATCAGATGAACCGAGAATATAAAAAATGAATTGTTAAAAAAGATTTATTCATTATAAACATAATACGATTTTTTTTTATATTTAAATCAGAATAACGTTGGCTTGAGGGTGGGAAATTTATATAGTGATTTAAATACTTTAATAAATATAATGATGAAAAATTTTGTGAAAAACATTTTTTTTTTCATTTATAATAAAATTATTGTAAAATTATTATAAAATTTTTACTCTCGGATATAATAAAAATTATATACAGACTATTGGCTGTGCTTAAAACACATTTAATAAATTCATCTCTCCCTTGTACTTTTTCACCTATACTCTCCTTTCCCACCGCCACAACGCAGCTTTTCTTTTTATATACAAAACCGATGTTGTCACCGTATTCCCAGCGCCGTATATGTATTAATATCAATTTTTTAAAAAATATCGCGATTCATTCTCAATGCTTTTTATCAACTCTAATAAAAATATTATTTTCTGAGAAAACTAATAAATTTTCCGGTAAATTTATCGGTTTAATTATTGATTATATACTTGTACATTTACCCACTCTATCGATCTTTGATAATCTGCTCGAGCCGATATATTACCAATATCGATTTAATTCAATGCTCGCCTATATACGCAGCTGTCAGTGAGCTGTGACGTCGCGAAAAGTCTGTTATGATGGTGATTTTCTACTAAATATAAATGCTTTTAATATATATTCTTGTACTGATTTTTAGTATTATTAATTATACATGTTATAATAATAACTATCGCGAAAATCTATGAGTCAAAAAAAAAAAATTCATTGCAAAAATTAAAAAGTTTCAATCAAAATAAAATATCACATGATGTGTTCTAAATAGTAGAAGAAGCATTTTTTCAAATGTCTGTATTAAAAAATTAAATTTAACAACATTAAATTTTTATATTTTTATCAACAGCTGGTAAAGTTGAACTCATCACTCAATTATAAACAATTTTTATAATTGGTCAAAAAATTTATATCCACGTTGCACACACACAATGTCTACCTGCTTGGTCTAAAATTGTCGTGTACACTAGTCGTCGTTGTACCGCTTGTGGAGCTGTCATTTTACTCTGAGCAGCAAAAACAGCCTATTATTTCAGAAATACAATCATCAGAATATAAAAAGTCACCGATAATCCAAAATTTGACCCCACCGAGTGATTCATTCCATCAGAATATTAATTTTTACTTCTAAAGTATATTTTTTCACTCCGAGCATCGACGAAACGCAGTTGACCTCAAAAATTCTCAGGTAAGCAGTATATAATATTTATCAAGTGAAAAGTATCAGTTTTGAAAGCGATATAAAAATTGAAAAAAATCGCGATAAAAATGATAATAAAGCGTTTATACTGAAAAAAAATTTTTAGGAAAAAAACATGGGACAAAGTGTTAGTAACATGTTGAAACGATTTGGAACTAGTAAAGCAAGAATTTTGATGCTTGGCTTAGATAACACCGGTAAAACTACTCTACTTTATCTGCTAAAACTGGGCGAAATTGTGACAACGGTCCCAACAAATGGTTTTAATATAGAAGCAGTTCAATACAAACGGTGTTTTTTAACGATTTGGGATGTTGGTGGGAAAACTCGACCACTCTGGCCAATGCATTTCGAAGGTTCTGACGCCCTTATTTTAGTGATTGATAGCACTGATAGAGAACGTATTTACATTTTGAGACAACAACTTGAAACTATGTGGCAATCAAACGACTTGAATGAATGCCCTGTGCTTGTATACGCAAACAAACAAGATCTTCCCAACGCTATGTCTACCTCTGACATAATTAACGAATTAGGATTAAATGCGCAAGAAAAACATCCATGGTTCGTTCAAGATTCGAGTTTCATTGGAGCACAAGGCGTACATGAAGGCCTCGAATGGTTGTATAAAATATTCAGAAAGTAGAAATAAGAAAATGTCACAATTTTTTTTTATATCTATACCTCAACGTCCGAATTTTCATTTTTTTCAACAATTATTCCTTATTTCAACTAAATTAATGTATAAAACGTAATTTTTTAATATTACAACGGCAAATAATACTAATCACGCATAAAAATAATTTTTTTTCCTACTAAATGATGAAAAAAAAAAATTCAGAGATTGATATTTACGTGACATTATTTCATATTAATACGTGCTATTCGCTCGAAAAAATCTGTATTTTTTATTAAAAACAATTTAAAAATAAATAAAATATTTTATTATTAAACTCATAAAAAAAGAAATGATAAACACCAAAAATTAAGTATATTGATGATAATATTTTATATTTTTAATGATTGAAATAATTGATCATTTTTATCATGAAATAAAAACCAGAGTATTCATTTTTCATTTGTCAAAGATTGTTATATACGTTTAAAAACTTTCATATAATTTATATTTATAAAGAGAAATAAGTCAACGAAAAAAAAAAATAAGTTAACTATATACTGCATGTTAAATAATTTGCATTTTCATATGTAAATCAAAATAAAATTATATTTTCTTCTGTGGAGTTCTTTAATAATATATGTAAAAAAAATCCATATATAGACTATACCGACCGCGCCCATCATACATATATAATAAATGCGTCTACCCTATACTCTCACCTACTCTCATCTCAGCCTCTCGGCAGAGCGCTTTCCTTCACGTACCTTATACACTCCATCGATATATAGTCGTCGTCTTCGACATCGTATTAATCAATATTTAAAGAATTGCGCCCTAATAACCTCGCTTTATTGCCTGTATATATACTCTGCCGCAAAACTACATTTTTACAAACTGATTCAACTAAAAACAAAAAAAAGCGCGCCTCAGTTTTCCAAGCCTTTGCACAATATAAAATTCCCCTGATAAATGAATTTCAATAAAAATCCGTTTATCCCTTTCTTCATCCCTCTACAATAAATTTTAAAATCGCGCACCCTTTTATATACTATATTTCCATTATCTGCAGTCGATACATTACCAGCATGATTCCTTCTGCATGTACAGCTGTTTATAACATCATTTTTCCACGCGCGCAAGCGCCATTAGGGAATTTATTTATTTATTTATTAGTATATACAAATAAATAATTTAGAGTAAATCATAAAGAGTGAATTAAAATAGTGGAACTATTGTAAATTTAGCTCAAAAAAATAGCTCTCTTATTTCCAAACTGGAAACTAAATAATAAAAATATTTCTCAATTGTATCCAGTAGTTGAAAAATCGCGGGCTTCTAACCGATTTATCGGCGGTTGATAAATACGTATTAACGACCTACTATCGGTTGATACATACTCCCTCACATACGTGGCTTGGAGATATGTTGAGTTTCATTGTCGCCACGCAACAATACGTGCAGCCGCGTTGACAATTTATTTAATTTTTCCTGAATGGCCTGAGTTCATCAGTATTCGATAGCTGTTTATAAGCCTGATCTTGTGTTAACTGTGTGGACCAGCCGTACAAGGTTTTTCCTAACCAAAAATCACTCGTAATACACAAGAAAAAATATCACAAGTGTCACAACAAGGCGTTGGAGGCAGCGGTATTTTTTACGTGTGGATTTCAATAAACGTCCTACGACAAGCGGAAACAAACATCACACCGGGCAGAAAGCAGGTACACTGGAAAACATCCGACCGTCATATAGGTTATAAGCATTCTACGTCATACAGTGCATGATGAAACACGACTGACATTTTGATCTTTTGCTCTAGAACAAACATGGGGCTGACTATCAGCAGTGCATTCACAAGGCTTTTTGGCAAGAAGCAAATGCGAATTTTGATGGTTGGCTTGGATGCTGCTGGTAAAACAACAATTCTTTATAAACTGAAACTCGGTGAAATAGTCACGACCATACCTACAATCGGATTCAACGTGGAAACAGTCGAGTACAAAAACATCTGCTTCACGGTTTGGGATGTTGGTGGTCAAACGAAAATTCGTCCACTATGGAGGCACTATTTCCAAAATACACAGGGTCTAATTTATGTCGTGGATAGCAACGACACTGAACGAATTGGCGAGGCAAAAAATGAACTTTTAAATATGCTAAAAGAGGACGAACTGCGAGATGCTGTTTTGCTGGTATTTGCAAACAAACAAGATCTTCCTAAGGCAATTAATTTCAAAGAACTTCCGGAAAAATTGGGATTAAATGATTTACGAAATCGTCAGTGGTATATTCAGCCAACTTGTGCCACACAAGGCCAAGGCCTTTACGAAGGTCTCGACTGGCTGAGCAATGAACTTGCGAAAAAGTGATAGATTATAAATTTTCTATTATTGAGAACATCACTCATTATTCAAATGAATTTTTCCCCCTGTTTTTGGTCTGGTGTATATTTTTCTTCTCATTTAATACAGACAAAACAGCACATCGTGCAGTTTTACGATGAATTCCGTTTTTTTTTTTTTTTGCAATTGCAAGTGTGACTGATAAATCACTGCGGTATTTCTAAGGTCACAAATGAACGAACGATTTTCATTAAAAAATTTGTCGTCAAGTGGTGTTAGATGTAGCAGATTTTGTAAATGTCTTTGTGTCTGTATTTTGAAATAAAAAAAAAAAAATTCAGGAGAATAAGACATTGAATAATATTGTCACAACTGACACCACAGCCATTTTAAATATAGTCTTTACGTATCGTTTATTGTGACAATATATAATTATATACGAATAATCAGACATTGAGTGAATTAATGTTTAATTTAAAAATGGCTTTGCGATTGAAATATATGAAATTCAAAGTATCATAAAACTTTTTTATAATGAAATCGACACTTCACTACATCTAATCCTTTTTTATTCTTAAAAAAAAAAAAAATTTCTTCAACGCAATACCAAAATCATGTTAAAGAAAAAAATACACGAATGGCTACAAATATTACGGAAAAAAAAAAATTTTTTTTTTTCACCTTTTTTCCTTAGAGATTTTTATTTATCTAATCTTTACGTACGTTAGCTTTTATTATTGTACAAAATGGTACATCAAGGATACATGCACATAGTTTTCACTGTTTGCATTTGAAATAGCGACAAATGTCCAAAGAATATCCATCGGAACATTCTTAAAAATAAAATATTTACATTTGACTTAAGATAAAACAAATGATGGTTCTTTTAAAAATAACAAATTACGCGATTTTAACGTTAATTTACAGTTGCATATCGGTTAAAATGAATATAATAAATTTTCGTAACACAAAATCAATCGTTGAGCATGAAAAACCGACATAATCGAAAAAATCGCACGATGAACCACAAGAAAAAATATACTTTGTATGATCGCAAAGTATCATGTTCCTTTGCGAGCCGACCACGAAGTAGACGAGGGAATTCGCGTAGATTTACCCAATGTTGGAAAATTATTTTCCAACGAATGAGCAGAATAATGAGCATTAAGATCATCACCGATTTTAACAATTTGTCCACAAGACGAGCAAACCTCCAGTGATTTTATCTGTCCCACTTCCTTCAAGTGCAGATCAAAAAGCTCGCGCTGCTTTGTAATATCGGGCAAAAGGGCAAGCATCTCTGGAAACACGCTGCCAAATGCACTGACACCCATGACACTTCGGCAGCGTTGATAATAGTCCTTTGCATCGCATGATCCTTGGCGAAAAAGGCCACTCAGATAGCGAAATTCCTCAATAGATTCCTGACGCCCAAGAACTTCGCAGATTTTAGCGACTAAATGTTTGTTTCTTTTCTGAAAATCCGGCGGTGAAATGTAGCTATAAGTGTCTCGCAATTTATCCGGGAAAATTGAGTAACTCTCGCCGGAACTGTTGGTAAAAGTCAAGCCATTATCATTGCGATCAAACCCGAGACTATTGAGCTTGACGGCGAATCCAGGCGGTGGTGGAGTTGCAGCATTAAATCCCGGTGGTGGATTTAATTTCCCCAAAACTGGAAAATCTTCTTGTGATAATGTTCTTGAACCATTGGTTGATTTATTTAAATTATCAATCATCAATTCAGAGCGTTTTCGTGGAGCAGCAGCGTTGGAAATTGTTTTAGAGCTGGAGTGATAAAAATCATCTACCTTAACGTCAACTTCTCGCGAATTCATTGAATTGGCTTGAGAATTGACTTTATTTTTTCCTCCAGATGACTCTCGGGACGGTTGATTATCAGTTTGTACTTTTGTAGGCAAGCTTGAATTTGATTTAACCGTAGAATCACTCATCGTTCCACTTGTAGTAGCCTTAACCTTCTTTTTTTTCTTCTTTTTTGAGTTTGCCTTGGCAGCACCATTTCCCACGGGTGGCTCGTTGTTCTCCGAAGCAGTCGAAGGATTCCACGCGGACGTATTCGGCGCCACAGAGATGGATAATTTATTTTTCGACCGAGCTAATTGCGGTAAACTTGGAAAAGCCTCGCCAAAGGACGTTGGCGATGCTGGCGGTGGAGAATCCAGCACTGGTGCGGGTGCCACGTGCTTTCCTCTGGATCCAGACGTGCCTGAAGACTTGACACAAGTAACTTTAGTCCACTGACCAGCGTTAGAGTTCGCAGAAGTGCCAGAGGCCGTCTCTGAACGTCCCAGCGCTGGGAAATCCGAGTCCATTGACAGTGTACTCGGTCTAATTCGAATATTTGGCCCAGAAACTCTTGTGGTGATGCTTCCGTCAGTTTTGTGATTAACTTGAATTGACAAATTAGGTGCTGAACTCTGTGGCCGACTTTGTCCAGGTTTATTGCCACTGTAAACATTCAAATTCACCGTTTTTGAGAGGCCACTAGTCGGCGCACTCTCCGGCCCTAAAGCAGGGAAATTTTTGTCAGTAACTGCAGGCGGCTGCAACCCCAAAGTTCCACGAATTGTTAGATTTCCGCGACCTTTCTTCGTGACATTAACCATCGGAACCGGCGCATTTCCAAGAGAGGGAAACTCCTCAGTACTTCGCACGTCAGGCTGTCTTATTGTACCTTCTACGTCGAAGGGATTGAAGGCCGAATCAACGTCACTAGAGTCTCTTCCATGACTGCTATATTCGCGAGAGTTCGATGGACCAGGTGCGGTCAATGCTGCGCCGGGTCTGCGATTACCAACTCGATTTTCCCCACGTGGTGCCAGGGTAAACTCGAGCTCGAGTGTCCTTGCCTGTTTCGCAGCAGCTTTCCCAAGGAATTTCCCGTGTACAGTGGCCTTGTGAGCTTTCAAGTCGATGTCCGAGCGAAAAACGCTTGTAAATTGCTCTTCGGCACATGGCCCGTCCTCGCAGAGATAGTGCTCGTTGCGGAAATGGTCCCGCAAGTAGTCATAGGTGTTGTAGTAGTGGTGGAGGCCGTCAGCGTCGCAAAAATGGCAGTACAGATGGTCCTTGCGCAAGTGGCGAAAGAGCTCGTCATTGTCCATGTAACGGCGATCGCAAAATTTGCACAGAGGGTGGCCCTTGTGGCTTTTATCGTCTTTGTCGCCCTTACGTCGATGATGAGCCAGGTCAGGTCGGCTGTAGCATCGTCGCTCGCACGAAAAAATCCGCAAGTTTTCAACGCACAAGTCGCAGTAATGAAGCTCGTGACGCCTCAAAATGTGGTCTTTCAGGCTGTTGAAGCTGCTGAAGACCTGTGGCTCTTTGCAATGCATACACACGTGTGCCAGAAGTCGCGTGAATCGCTCTTGAATCTCTGCGTTGTCAAAGTATACATTGTATCTTGCGTCAAACAAGCTGCTTTTTCGTAATTGCGTGTATGGCTTGACTATTTTGGTAAAAACGACGTTTGGCAAATCTCCTCGACATATCGGACACTCATTTTGTTGACACAGCACTCGCATTCGTGTGCTACACTCGTGACACACTGGATGGTCACACATGCCAATGCTGTAGATCTCCACATTTTTGTAGCATACCACACAGGTTCCATTATTGCTACTACTGTTGTCGCGGCTTGACATCTTGTTGATTTATTTTCAAGACTGAATATTTCTCCAGAAAATCATATGAAAGTTTTGACTTTTTAAAGTCTTGATTCTTCTTACCAGGAAAAAGTCAAGAGTTTTCTCTTTTTCCCGGCTTTTTATTTTTATTTTTGCAATGAATATCGCTGATACATACAGGTCACACCCGTTCCTAAAAAACAAAAAAAAAATACACGTTACTTAAAGATAAAATATTTGTATTTCTAAAACGTAGAATTTGATGATTTATAGAGCAATTGTTCGTCAGTATTTTTAGGGCAAATAAAAAATTAATTGAATAGAGTTTGCATGATTGCTTTCAAGATGAGAGTATAATTATACTTACTGTGATGTAATAAAGACTGTTTATTTTACGAAATCACTGGAGTTTAATGTTTAAACACATAGAAAAACGGGAATTTTTCAGGAAATTGTACAATCCGAAAATAGATGTTGATGTGTAAAAACATTCGCCACAAGAGCCAGCATATGTGTGGAACGAGGTTAGCAGTGTAAGAATTTCAAGGATAACACGAGTTGAGAAACGCGTCGTCGCTGCGGCGAAAACCCCGCCATCTTTTCTCACAATTGTAAACAAAAATGATGACCAGTCAATTGACGGTTGATATGACCGTCATCAGTCAGAAACGCGATCTGATTATATTTTTGAATGAGAATATTTTTATAAATTATAACCTTTGCGCATATGCTTCGCTCACCCAGCTGACAACCATGACACCTAGAGCTAACCGCCCGAGAAGTCGGAAACTTCAATATTTCCAGTGTCTCGGGGTTGGTCATTATTTATAATCAACATACTTTCGCTCATTAATTAACATCACAGATAACAATGAAATCATTTTTTAGTTATTATTTCGAAAATTGGATATTTTACCGATAAAATAACACATTTCACAACGAGGGCGTAAAGCAGGTTATTTTTAACGAGCGTGGATGTTGCTACCCAAGCCGAAATTTTACCCATCGCGTTTACTAACGGATTACGTCATTCGAATTTTCATCCTAATTTTTGTAGTGTTTGTAGTATAGATTTAGATATAAATATAGATTAATATAAAAATTTAATTAAATCACTTAAAAAATAGCAATAACTAAGTCGCATGACTATTTAATGAATTAATTGCTCCATAAATAACCATTAAAAATCATTGCTCCATAGAAATTGTATTTTCGCAGTAATTTATTGAATATACAGTCAGTTTTGAGGGTGGGATTTGCTTAGGGGGCATCATCAAGTATATAATTATTTTAACAGCGACACTCGAATAATGATAAATTTTTGTCAGCTTAAATTATTACACTGACAAAATAATGATTTAAGCTGACGAAAAACCATAATTATCATTATCAAGTTACACACGCGAAGCTCAATAAATATGGCTGAACGGTCTCAATCCGAGACCGACACAGCAACAAGTCACAAATAATAACAATAGTATGAAATATTGATAAAATGATATGCATCGGCGATAAACACACGCATGCACTTATAATAATTGAGTTTACTTATAAACTACGCGATCGCGACCTCCTACAAGGGACGGAAACGTTTTTACAAAAACACACTCGCACGCATTCTGATTCTATCGAGTGCCCGGGCACTTACTATAGGTTGTCCCCCTTCCCTAGCTGCTGCCCTCAACGAGGGATGAAAAGTCAAATTTCACAAGATTTCACACGCAAAAAATCAAGTGAAATTGAAGAGCAAAATACTTGCACGTTAGGCATGTATTTTGCTCGCTGAAATGCCTGCCAAAAATT